>LBNU01007846.1:138430-166396 GCA_014162995.1 Artemisia annua
TGTTGAAAATATTCATTCTGAGCCGTATCCAACATTGAAAGAAGAAAGAGAATCACTTTTCAGTCCAATGAAGGAGTATCAAGAGTTAAATCTTCGAAGAAACAATGAAAAGGAAAATTCTGAAGAGAGCGGAGCAGACGAGACTTTGAAAGAANAATCTGTTGAAAATATTCATTCTGAGCCGTATCCAACATTGAAAGAAGAAAGAGAATCACTTTTCAGTCCAATGAAGGAGTATCAAGAGTTAAATCTTCGAAGAAACAATGAAAAGGAAAATTCTGAAGAGAGCGGAGCAGACGAGACTTTGAAAGAAGAAAACGAAATCAACGCTTCGAGTGGCAATCCCAATCCATCTTGTGAACCGTTAAAGTTTAAAAGCTTTTCTTTGCAATCTCTCGAACCTCTCAACGACAATTTCGCTAAACTTGAATATGCTTTAGAGCTTTCGAATGGTCGTATTATTGTTTATGGTGAACCATCGACTCCTGCCTCTTCTCCGGTGATGGAAATGGAACGAGAAACCGAGGTGACCAAGGACCCGGTACTGCCCTTTGATAATGGAAGTGCCAAATACGTCCAACCTTCAGTTTTTCAAGAATCAGTTGTTCCTCCTAAACCGTCAAGAATTAATCCTAATCTTTCTCGATTCACGGTTACGAGTTTGTCAAGTTTACGTGTTGGGCTTAAATCAATTTCTGAAAAGAATGACTTACCTAAACTTCACGTTCCTCAAGAACACGAACCAGAGACTACAACGGAAGTGGTGGAAACTGCTAGCTCTCAGAGCACACCACTTGTCCCACCTCCGGCTTCTCCAAAATGTTCTTCGACACTTGTTTCCGATATTTCTGGGCCGTCAGATCCTTTGGAGCCCGAGCTCAAGGAGTCTTTACCCGATTTTGAAAAGTATACTTTTGATACGGCCGAAAATTGTGATTTACCTAGTCGATTTACCGTTTATTCGTTACAAGTCTTCGAATCCATTAGTCTAAAAATTTAAATCGTCACCCAACTTAAAACATAATGTTAAGTTCTAAAGCTGTGTAGTTTTGTGCTATGTTAGGTCACCTTTATTAAGTTTGTAGTTAGTGAAATCATTGGAATATTATCTTTGTTATATAAAATTTCAATTTCATATCTAACTTTGTCAAGTGCGACAAGGAATTGTTTGGTGCGTGACCGTTGGATCTTGATTAAACACAAAGTATTTATTTTAAGTAGGTCCAACCTGATTGTGGCTCGAGTTTCTCGTTAAAAGGCGCTTGCCACCTAAATTATGGGAGTACACTTTGAGACAATCAATGAATGAAATAGACAATACTCTTTTGTTTCATGGATGTAGTTTGATCGTATTTTGGAATACAGATTGGTTGAAACTTGTAAATGTTTATGTAACAATAATAACATGGCTAGCTAGCTAGCATGATAACTATGTACAAAAAGTAAATAACTTAACACTTTTCTTTCAAATGTTTTTATCATTACGGTTGCACTAGCTTGAAAGAGCATAGATAGTTGATGTGTCAGAAAAACGTGGGCAACGAGTTAAAATGAGGTTGATAGCTAGGCCATAAAAACTTCTTTATATGTCGGCAGCTTTGTCACATTGGAACCATTATTTGGCAATCTTTTTATTTATTTATTGGTCACCTATTTAAGAGAGCTAGATGGTTTTATGTGCGAGGGTTTCTAGTTTATTCTGTTGATCTCACTAGAGTACTTTAATGGTAAGATGTAGTATGTTCTATGAGCAGATGACTCGACTTGACATCACGCTGGTAAGGAGTTGTCCCCTGATAAGTCCATTTGTTTAAGGACGCCACACGGAGTTGAAGAAATAGACTTTGTAACAATTGGTATCAAAGCCAAGTCGGACCAAGGTTAACCGAAGCAGAATCACTCATTGCACTCTTCTAAAAGTTATTAAAAGTGTTGGCTACGCAATGGTGACGAGAGAGGTCTCCCAGAATGTTGTAGAGGATAACATGATGTCGTGTCGAGAGACAATGTCGCATTCGATGAAACTCAAAGAGAGTAATAAACCCAAGTGGGGATGACAGTCGCTGCATGCATGACCTTAAGTCGCTAGAAGGAGTAACAGACTAATCCAAGAAGGAAGATAGTCGATGCATGCTGGGATCCAAATAGTTGAAAATCGAACGCATCTTTAAGCATGAAGTCGGAGTAAAGCCAAATCATTTGAGGGATGCTCGTTGAGGTGAACGATCATGCACGAGGTCGTGCATGAATTGGCGGTGGGATGATGTCACGAACTAAATTCCGAAGGCTCAAGTTTTGCTTGGAAGCATGCTGATTGCGAGGGTTCCTAGATTATCATGTTGGTCTTCTTAGAGTACCTCAACGATAAGGTGTAGTAAGTGCCATGAGTAGATGACTCGACATGGCACCACACTGGTAAGGAGTTGAGGCACCCCCTTAACGAGTCTAAGTCAGGATGAAACAAATGAACATCTATTATACGCGATATAGAAGACTGGTCTTTATCAGGTTATAAACGTCAAATGGGTTTGAATTAGTGACTCCGTGATGTCACTCATGAACAAAATGCGTCATTTTTCTTTAATCTCAAAGAAACATCTTTCTTACTCATTTGAATATATCTAATACACTAGGAGTTTTTAATCGAGTACTTATGTATTTGTTCAAACCGGCTCACGTTTACTCGTATTATTTACGATACCTAAAAAAGAAATAACTATAACAATGGTTAGAGCACTAGGTACCTTAACCTTTATGCCTGCGTTAATGGAGTTTTTCGGACGAATAACACGGCGTTAAGACACCGCGGGTCGGCGTTATTCATGCGTTAACGTGGGACGTTAATGCTACAACGTAGCGTTATTGTGTGAAGTGATATCAAAAGTTTCCTTTTACCCCCTAAACGGTCATAATAACCGGTGTATTAAAAAAAAAATCATTTTACCCCCCCCCCCCCCTACCAACGTTATACACGGCTAGTTAAAAAATAAATAAAAAACAATAAAATTAAAATCACTTTTCAACACTATAAATAACCATTTCTTCCCCACTTTTTTCCAACTGCCACTACCAATTATCTCTAATTATTACTTCTACCCCCATATACCTCTAATAGCCAAAAAAAAAAAAAAAAAAAAAAAAAAATGTTCCGACAGCAACAACAACAACAAGTCGTTTAGGAACCTTCCTTGATGTGGATAACCCAATATGCGGGTTCCTCGTCTACTCCAACTGGATAGCCAAACGTGGTTCCTCGTCAAATCCGAATTGATAACCCAAACATATTCGGTATGTCGAGCCAAGAACTATTCCAACAACATCAAGAGATACACATTGGCAACAATCACAAACAAACACCCTGAACACCGACCTTCTCAAATCTTCAATTCTCCCAACAACATAACAATCACAACATTCACACACAGAACATATGAAGTTCCAGATTCACACTAGTCTCCAGCCAAACCCAAAGTCGTGGCAAACGCAAGTCAAAAAATCCAAAGACCCCGAACCTGACCAAGCCCAAGAAGAGGAACTACCGTGCATACAAAGTGGACTCCAATTGAGGAAAAATTGTTTGCCGAATGTTGGATAGCCGCTTCTGAGGATGAGCGTGTCGGTCGTTCCCAAGCTCGTGACACGTTTTGGCAACGTGTGCAACGTGAGTTCAACCGAAAGAATTCTATGAACCGCAACAAGGATATGCTTCAAAGCAAATGGAAAACGTTGAACCACGCTTGTAATAAGTTCAACGCTATTTTCAAACAAGCGGAACGTGATATTAAAAGTGGGGAAAGTCCGATGGATGTCCTCAAACGGGCAAAACAGATTTATCGTGAGCAGAATAGGAACGTATCGTTTAACAACGAGGAAACTTGGGATGTTTTGCGTCAACATCGCAAATGGGACACGCCGGATCCAATTGATTTAACCGGCGATGTCCAAAGCCAAACAAACGAGGCTTTGTTTGGTCATGATGTTGAGCCACGCCCCATGGGAAAAAAAGGGCTTCAAAGAAACAAAAATCCGAGACTACGACAAGCACCGGGGGCATGACAAGCACCGGAGGATCCTCTACGTCGTTCCAATTCGGGGAGGCTATGCAGCAAGAGTTTCGGGCAAAACGCGAATCTGCGGCGAAGGCGTATGAGGCGGCCGCCAAGCGAGATCAGGTGGCCGCAGAAAAAGAAGAAATGCCATAAGGAGTTTGAATTTTTGCTCATCGACACCGCCGGAAAAGATCCAACCTATGTGTCGTTGGTCACCATGGAAAAAGATTGAATCATCGCCAAATATAAATTTCCCCCTCGTCAGGAGTAGATTTATTTTTATTCCGTTATTCTGTTTTTTTTTTTTTTTCGATGTATTTTTTTTATTCCGTATTGTAAAATATATGTGTTTTAAGAATGAATGAATGTTATGTTTTTTAATAAATGTAGTATTTGTTTTAGTTTAAGGGTTGAATTTGAAAATATTTGAATAAACGGGTACCCATCGGGTTGGGCTAATTTTCTACTCATTGTTGATTGTACGTTTATGTAAGCCTTATGGGTTCTTTTATTTCCTTGGGTCCTGTTTTCTAGACTCGTCTCGATTTTTAAAGTTGGATGCTTTTGTTTTTATCGGTTTTATGTTGTTAATATATTGCTGCTTTTTTTAAAAAAAATTCTTAGTCGGCTATTTGAACTTATTATATTTAACTTAACGAGTTGGGCGTCGGTCCGCCGCGTTGCGGCAGGGCGTTGTTTCATGACGTCGATCATTGGACGGTATTTTTTTAAGTAGAAAGTGCGGCTAACGAAACTAATAAATAATATTAACCTTTTTAGTGATTCAAAAAACTGCCTAATAAGGGCCAACATTTGGTGGTTCAGTAACCTACTAACCTGCTAAACATTTTTCATCATATAACTGCTGAACTTACTCACAAAACCTGCCGGAGATCTTCGCCTTTTTGGACCACGTTTGAAATGTGCATTTCCTTCACAAAATGACACACTTGAAAGACAGAATAAATGATATTAAATTATGGCACTGTATAGCGTTGATAAACATTCTGATATAAAGTATCGGGAAACAATTACAGTTGCTGTGTTCACAACAATTGTCACATGTATTTTGAAATAGCAACATAGGGGCCACCGTGATAGTCGTTTACTGATGATGGCGTGACACTGGCTGCAGTCGTTCGACACACGATAACTTCTGGTGCGAGCTCTTGTCGGGACCTCTTTGAACGGCGACTGTGAGGTTCTGTTCTCCCAGAAATCAATGCATCTGACATAAGAACAGCAAGCATTTGTAAACTAATTCTGAGCATAATATTGATAAACAGTTTTGAATAGAATATGAACAAAGAATTACAACTAATAGCATGATGACAACCATGACACGTAAGTCAGAATGGCAGGGTATGACCGACCTAGGCTAATTTGGTTTGATGAAAGCCTCACATTCCCCGCATTTATTGGAGATGCAATACGAATATCACGTGACCCTAAAGGATTTGAGGATTCTAATGTTTATAAGTAACTCAATAACTAACTGGTAGAGAACGTTTAAGGTATATAAAATAGAGCCTCTCACCATTTATGGACACTCTAGCAGCACCTGGCTCCCGAACGATAGATACAGTTGTTTTACATCTTTTCGGTCGCTGTGAGGTTCTGTTCTCCCAGAAATCAATGCATCTGACATAAGAACAGCAAGCATTTGTAAACTAATTCTGAGCATAATATTGATAAACCTATCGACAACAGCCACAACTTTATCAAAATACATTTAGAAAAATAAAGTTTAGGTGACTTTCTAAGCTAATTCTTGATTTACCTGTTTCATCTGTATTAAATAAAACATGATCCATATTAAACAAAACATATCCTGCATTTACATAATAGACCTACATCAGGTACCTTTATGTTGCATTATTTATTAGTTTAATAACGTAGGTAAGCGTCTGTACCTTGGGCATGGAATCTCTGCTTCTGTTGTTGCCACGGACACCGCTAAAAACTTTTTCTGGTCGTACATTAACACCTATTAACAGGAACAAATTTGTAAGCATTACTATCACTAAAACCATCATGTATATCCTGTATATAGTACTCCACTCCCATAAAAAAAAAAAAAACTATAACAGTTCACTTGCCTTGATTTTTAGTACCATCCCATCTGTCGCTAGCAAACATGCAATCAGGATTGTTTCTGATATTTGATTACTATCTGTGACAACATCACGTTGCGAAGAATGAGTATAACTTAAAAATGTCGTTTATGTTTTATTCAAATGAAGCTTTCTATTATTACTAATAACCATATTACATATAGACATATGTATCATTATCAATCAATAGTTACAAACGTATGCAAAAAGAAGAAAAGAAAAGAAAAAAAAAAGCATCTGTATTTGTTACTGCAGTTGTGCTAGCAGTAGATAGCATCCAAATAAATTAGAAAGTAAAACAAACAAAGAAGGTGCTGTTGTACTAAACGGTCAATTAAGAGTTGACATGACATACTCCCAAATGTCTATGCGTCATCTACTCAAATCAAACTATCTCGATTTTTAAATCTTTAAAAAATAGTCTAAATCAACCAAAAGCAAAATGATTTTTTCCAATGGCGTAAATTTCTCTATAATATAAGCAAATAAGCCAATAACCATTTAGCTATTCAAACATTTTGATAGTTGAAAATAAGCAATCCTAATAAGCAGTTGAAAATATGCAATCCTAATAACCGTTTGTAAAAAAATATAAAAGTTAATCACAAACCTTATAGCGTGAAACATGACATCTACAGCAAGAAAAATAGGTTTAACAACTTGTGTTTTCATTTCTTTCTCCAACTCGAGCTTGGACCCGTCACTGCCAGAAACCTGAGAGTTGTAATAATTGCAAATCAGGAAGGATTAAAATAAGTTAAACCATTAGTCATATCCCGTATGCATCAATCCAACAACATAAAAACTAATGAATCTGCTTACCTTGAGTGGCCGAACGGCTTGGTTTGTTATTGGCACTTGAGCAGACGAAATCCTTTTCTAATCTTTGTTTGCTATCTGGAACAACACGTTGCAAATAATTAATATAGCCTAATCCATGTCTTATATCTTGTACCAATAAAACTTAAGATAACAGTTATATATCGTTTGAGAACTACAATGAAAAAACTCACCCAAGATCCATTATACTCCTCAAGCACATATCGCACACGAATATCATACATCTTTACTACCCTAAACACAAAAGATCACTCGACCTATAAACGCAAAATCTCATTTTGCCGCATTAATCACCAGATAACTACACATCTAACACATTCAACAAAGACACATTTTACAGAATCTAACACATTCCACAAAGAGACACATTGCACACATAATATAAAACACAGCAGCATAAAATTTTCTTGTATAAACCATAGACCCCAACCAATACCACGAAAATTGTCAAACGCGTCAAGGCATCAAGCCGTAACAGAACACGAAAGCATACCCATTTGTTTTGTTTTCTAAGTATTCAATTACTCTTCCTTTTAGTTGTTTGTGTTAATTAGCACAACTAACGTAATCAATTACACAAACCCTAATTTAGCAAAGAAAAAAAAGGTGCCTACCGACCACTTTTTGTACGCACATCAGATGTAGGTTGTGGTCTTCCACATTCATTGTACCGCTCAACAACGCTCCTATAACTATAAAAACCAAAATTAATGGACACTGACGTAATCAAATCATGTAAACTACACAAAACCACTAAAAACATAAAAGAAAACCCTAAAAATAAAACCTTTAAACATGCATAATAAATCAAAAGCTCAAGTCACCTCTCGTTTTACACATGGGTTTCCATCATTAAATGGCATATATACTTCCTGGGAAAAAATTAACATATAATAAATCAATTTTTCCCCCAAAATATAAAAAAGAAATAAAATCCGAATCTAATAAAAGCACATACCTGTGGTTTTTATTGGGCATTTTGAAACCGAATGATTAGCATGGTTGAACATGTAATTTTCTTTGATTTTATATGCGGGTTTACTGCAGGAGCCCTTTTTGGTTTTGCAATTTGATCATGGAAACATCTTGATTCGGTTTTTTGAATCTATGCTTTGATTTATGTGTTTTGATAAACAGGGAATGGAGAATTCCAGATGATGAGTGTATAATGAATCTTCCAGATGTCGATTTACTTATCAACGGATTTTTTTGGACCGTAATTTTTGCTGGGCTTTGGGCTAAAGTGCGGCTAACTCAAATGGGCTGAGGAAAGTGTAGCATGAACGATGTCGTATGGAATGGCTTTTAATATATACAGTAATTAACAAGATCATCGAAGTTTAATTATTAGAGGACAATAATGAATTTAAAAAGCTAAACTTCGTCTAACTCAACATGTGACTTCTATAGTGTTTACTGTTAACCACTAAGAGCACTAGGTACCTTAACACAAGTTATTCAATAACTCAGCGTCACGTCAGTGTCACATCAGCTTTAATCTTTTCACAATAACTCACCAAAAAACACCCCTTACCTTAACTTAGCTTTAACTCACAATAACTCAACTTTACTCAAATATTTTAAAATTCAACCCTTAAACTAAAACAAATACTACATTCATTAAAAAACATAACATTCATTCATTCTTAAAACACATATATTTTACAATACGGAATAAAAAAAAATACAACGAAAAAAAAAAGACATAGCAGAATAATGGAATAAAAATAAATCTACTCCTGACGAGGGGGCAATTTATATTTGGCAATGATTCGATCTTTTTCCATGTTGACCAACGACACATAGGTTGGATCTTTTCCGGCGGTGTCGATGAGCAAAAATTCAAACTCCTTGTGTCTAATTAGCATTTCTTCTTTTTCTGCGGCCACCTGATCTCGCTTGGCGGCCGCCTCATACGCCTTCACCGCAGATTCGCGTTTTCCCGAAACTCTTGCTGCATAGCTTCCCCGAATTGGAACGACGTAAAGGATCCTCCGATGCTTGTCATGCCCCCGGTGCTTGTCGTAGTCTTGGATTTTTGTTTCTTTGAAGCCCTATTTTTCCCATGGGGCGTGGCTCAACATCACGACCAAACAAAGCCTCGTTTATTTGGCTTTGGACATCGCCGGTTAAATCAATTGGATCCGGCGCGTCCCATTTGCGATGTTGACGCAAAATATCCCAGGCTTCCTCGTTGTTAAACGATACGTTCCTATTCTGCTCACGATAAATCTGTTTTGCCCGTTTGAGGACATCCATCAGACTTTCCCTACTTTTAATATCACGTTCCGCTTGTTTGAAAATAGCTTTGAACTTATTACAAGTGTGGTTCAACGTTTTCCATTTGCTTTGAAGCATATCCTTGTTGCGGTTCATAGAATTCTTTCGGTTGAACTCACGCTGCACACGTTGCCAAAACGTGTCGCGAGCTTGGGAACGACTGACACGCTCATCCACAGAAGCGGCTATCCAACATTTGGCAAACAATTTTTCCTCAATTGGAGTCCACTTTGTATGCATGGTGTGTTCCTCTTCTTGGGCTTGGTCAGGTTCGGGGTCTTTGGATTTTTTTTGACTTGCGTTTGCCACGACTTTTGGGTTTGGCTGGAGACGTAGGTGAATCTGGAACTTCATATGTTTCTGTGTGTGAATGTTGTGATTGTTATGTTGGTTGGGAGAATTGAAGATTTGAGAAGTCGGTGTTCAGGGTGTTTGTTTGTGATTGTTGCCAATGTTGTATCTCTTGATGTTGTTGGAATACTTCTTGGCTTGACATACCGAATATGTTTGGGTTATCCGAATTCGGATTTGACGAGGAACCCACGTTTGGCTTATTCCAAGTTGGTGTAGACGAGGAACCCGCATATTTAATAAGTGTGACTTAATAATAATACCGCCATTTTGTCCAT
This sequence comes from Artemisia annua, assembly GCA_014162995.1. Classification (NCBI taxonomy): domain Eukaryota; kingdom Viridiplantae; phylum Streptophyta; class Magnoliopsida; order Asterales; family Asteraceae; genus Artemisia; species Artemisia annua. Next base: position 148,343 of record LBNU01007846.1, read on the forward strand.
ATAATACTCAATTGGGGATAACCGAAACCCGCAGGGAAAACCCGAAAAACCGATGGATTTTATAAACCGGTACCCATCGGGTTTTGGGGCGGGTTTGGGTATAGATTTCATAAACGAGTACGGGTACGGGTTCACTAAAACCCGACCCAATCGGTTAAAACATTGTATATACACAATACAACAGTTTAATACATATAATTTTTTTAGAAAAGCAACATTTATTATAGAAAAAAAAACATACGTAGTAATACAAAAAAATGGCGACTCACATTGTTAATCAAAAAATGAAAAAGATCAGGTGCAATAGATGGCTATACCCACTGAACCCATCATATGCTAACAACAATTGTACTGACAAACAGGGGAGTAAGAATATAATCTACTCAGAGGGTTGGGTGTGGTGAAGAGCTTAGGCTCTTCATTTGGGTCTCACACATGCCACATCATCCCCACACCTCTTCACAACTAACCCCCTCCTCACCAACAACTAACATCAACTTCTTCATTTGGGCCCCACCACTTACAACTTTATTTTTTTTATTCATTTCATTAAATAAACTAAATTCATTTTATTAAATTAAAAATACACTACAAGAAAATAAAACATAGGAAAGTAAAATAACGTTACGGTAAAAAAAAACAATACGAAACGATACAACAACAAACGATATATTAGACAATTAAACACGATACAACAACAAACGATACGGTACGGAATTACAAATAAGAACATAAAGTAACACACGATACGGGAATACATAAAGTAACACACGATACAGAATACAAAAGCCATTAATTCCTAAAGGCGGTTCCAGGCGTAGTTGTTTCTCTAAATTACCCAAACATGAAAATATTTGAATGCTTGCCCACCATGGCGTTCTTTGTAAACGTTCATTGCATCCTCAAGAAGAACATCTGGCTCACGTGTAGGCTGCAAAGTCAAGTAAATTTCTTGAAATTTTTGGCATTCAGAGTTCATCCGTGCCCACTTACCCGTTAGCTGGTTTTTGTTACGAAAAGGACCATCTGATTGTTCATTGAACCTTTCTGTTATGAGTTGCCAAAAACGTCCTTCGGCGGCATGGAATTCGTGAACGTTTTGCCACATATCGGCTAGCAAACTTTCTTCTTCAATAGACCAACGATTTGCCATTGTGAATTTCTTTAGAAAGTGAAGTGTGTGCAAAATTGTATGATAGTATATGCTATATATAGGAGTGTATAAACGTTTAAAATTCAAATTTTGAACATCTGAGCGGGTTAAACGTTTCAAATTCAAAATGGTGGGCGGAATAATTTTAAACGTTTCAAATTCAAAATGGTGGGCGGGATTATCTGCTTATTTAAAACCCATTCACAGCTCATTATTGCACACACAATTCACACATATTTCTCACACAATTCACACATATTTCTCACATAATTCAGACAATGTCTCGCAAAGACTTCGGGCAACAATTCCCAAGTCACCGTGACTTCGGGTAACAATTCCCAAGTGAACACGACTTCTCCCAGCAGTTTCCAGCAAATGAACCGGTGAACACTCCACCGGAAGCCATATTTCCGGTATTCCAACAACAACCGGAAGCCATATTTCCAATCAACAACAACAATCCACCGGCAAACAATCCACCACAAAACCAACCCAATCCACCACAAAACCAACCCAATCCACGTGCATTGACTGCTGAAGAACTGTATGAGCAAGATATGCAAGAAGTGTTGCGTGCTGAAGCAGAGGAAGAAGATGAGAGAAGAGCTCGTGAGGAGTACTTACGAGAAAAACAGGCTCGGAGAAATGCTCGTTGTACATGGCGAATCCAACATGGATTGCCTCGTGTGCCAACGAGTGACGACGATTCGAGTGCTTCGAGTCACGAGGGCTATGTGTCGGATGATTCGTTTTATTGATACATAGTTTTATCGTATCGTACTTTTATTGTATTGTAGTTTAGGGCTTTTAATTTCCGTTTCGTTGTTTGATGTTTTAATTAACGTATCGTAGTTTAGGAATTTTAATTTCTGTTTCTATGTTTAATGTATTTTCGTTTTAATGTTTAACGTATTTTCATTTCGTACTTTAAAAAATGTTACAACTCGTATTCAAGTTGTATAAAATCTTTCATTTCTAAACAACTTAATATATAACAAAGTAAATAATCACATTCCTTTAAAAATAAAANGTGCAGACGGAGAGGTTTCAACCGGCGAAGGTTGGCGAGGGGGGGGCGGTGTGGCGGCGAAGCTCGGCGAAGGCGGCGAGCTCGCCACGTAGGAACGGCGAAGGGTGGTTCTTCACCACACCCAGTGCTCTCAGTACTCACCATGTCTCAAAATTGTGAGCACTCACCGTATCTCAAAATTATTTTTCGATTTTCAATTTTCTATATGTCTTAAAATAATTTCTTTTTCTTTCTATTTCAATCAACCAAAAGAGAACTAAGTGGATGTGAATGATATTTAATAAGTTGAGGATTAAAGCATTGGCTTTTTTTTGGTGTGTGTGTGTGTTACTAAAGTTACAAATTTTAGGATGAATGGAGTATTTATTTATTGGTCGATTACATGTGCATAGTAGCGGCGGTGTAAAGCGCCAAATACTTTAATAGCGAACTTGTGATTCTGTGTTTCCTGAAATGTTTATGCATGCAAAGAAATTCTATTTTTAGAAAAAATAGAAATACTGTTAAAATATGTTCCAAAACACAATTTTATTAGATGATACATTAGAATGACCCAAACCCAGTTGTGCGTTTATGGTTCATTAGGGTTCCAAGTTTTTCCTATTAAAGGTATAAACCGTATATTGATTGTTGATTGAATACAATTACATGTGATAACATATATAATGGATACAATGGGCCAATACTACAATGCAAATACATAACCGGGCTAGGCCCATACAAACTATCGCTAACAGCCCCCCACAGTTTGAGCGGGAAATGAACAAACACTCAAGCAGGAGCGAACTCATCGAAAAAGTAGTAGGCAATCCCTTGGTGAAGACATACATACTTTTTGCACACAAATTATATCACCATGGGCTTGTCATTTTATGTTTAATTATATGTACCAAGTGAGATTGCGTTAGATTTGTGGTTTAAATTGTTGATTTAAAGTTAAGCTTACTTTATAAATTGGTAGATGAGGAAACTATGTTAGTTGAAGTTGATTTGGGTTGAGATAGTGATAATGATTGGTGGAAGAGGTTTAGGACTAGATTGGAGTTGTGATTGCGGTTAAACACTAGCTTAAGTGTCGAAATGAACATTTTTGGACCTTGCTGTCCTAAAACAGAAAAACTGGAAAAATGAGCTTAAGATCAACAATAGGATAGAGAAATAGAAAATAGATACTATAAGCTAAACGTGGTCGCTTGAATCACTAAAACGGATGTAAAACGAGAAAGTTATGCTATTTTGAAAATTGCGGCGCAAACTTTATTTTTATAAAAACTACACAAATAGTGAAACTATATTTTCATAAACTCTAAGTAATTTTTAAAATCATTAGTATCAAGATAGGTAAAAATGGTAAAGTAAAGATTTACGAATGGGTCATGCCGGATTTTCGCCAGAAATATACCACTTAGGTTATTTTTATAAATAGCTAAACTTATAGTAAAAATGCTATTTTTCTATAAAAACGCCAAGTGAGCGAAATTAAACTTTTATAAGTAGTAAATAGCTATTTAGTATGAAAACCCGACTAAAAGACGAAAACCCAAGAAAAGGACGAAAATCAACAAAAAGACAAAATGTTTTCTTTTATCTTGCAAAGCACAAGCACAACGTGTCGTGGTAATATAATGTTTTCAAAACTCATTCACATCTTCACATTTCTTAAAGCGTTGTACTAAGTCGAGCCCATACTTAACTAGGTTGCCTTTTGGAGTCGTTACCTTTCATTGCTGACTTACTCATTATCAAATCACTACCTTACTTGAGGTAAGTTTTCATAGCCCATTTTTACATGGTTTACATTATTTTCTAAATTCTCGGGGTGAGAATACATTGCTTATTTTTATGCGGACACGAGTACCAAAACTTACAATGCCTAAGTTACCACATAGCCATTTAAGTCCCCTACATATCATGAACCGTTAATTACTTGTAAGCGCGGATGTTGTAATAGATCTATTGGGTTAACACCTCCGTCCGGGTTGGTCGCTCCAACTGGGTAAACGGACGCATATCATTCGGATCATTTTTGAGTGTCTGGTAAACACTTACATGGGGCACAGTTAATACCTATGCTTGATTGCATACCATTATGTTGAGCTTCGGGGTCATGAGCTTAGGGCATTGTATTTACTTTTTCCATGACATTGTATTGGTTATTATATTCATCCATTGAATTCTTGTGTTCCATACCTGATTAACATTTAATTAAACCTATGGACTCACCAACATTATGTTGACCTTTTAAGCATGTATTTATCAAGTGTTTAGCTTGCTTGGTGTGCACTACATGGAGTCCATTTTCCCTAGTCATCATTGGCGACTTCATTCATGAAGATTTCATTGCATCAACTACTACATCATTTGATTATTTTATTTATTTCAAAACTATTTTACTATTCCACTGCAAGACTTGAGTTTTATATATCTGAACCTTATGTTGACTTATTTAATCAAATGATGTATTTTTTTAAAACGACTGATGTAGGTCGTTCAATGTAACTGTAACTTTGTATCCATGAAAGTCACGCCCCGCTTACCATTCCGCTGCGACCCGATTAGAGGGTGTGACACACAGAAGTATTTGTTAGATCTCAGTGACACTGGTGTTGCCTTTAGCTACTTTTAAATCACTCCATGACACCGCATCAGTTTGTGAGATGTTTTCTTCAGTTGGTCTTCAACTTCCCTGAAGCCATACATGCGTTTAAGCTTTATACAACACTCACTGATTTCTTTATCAATGAGTAATCTTTTGAATAATAATCAGAGAGACATGTTCTCTGATAACTCTCAGGAAGTATGTCTGANCAAGATACCATGCATGATTGGGTATAAGTTTATTGCTCACACTTACATCGAACTAGAATCCCCAATCAATGTCATGTCTAGAGCCGTTTACAATGATATAATAAATGAGCAACTCGAATCTAGAAGAGACCCCAAATACCCCTGTAAAATTTGCAACCTTGTAGGAAGGGTAAATGAGCTACGTGTCTTTGTGGGTAATTTTATTTTCGTTGCCGATTTCATGATTTTAGAGGATGTTGTGAGTGTCGTAGATTGTAATCTATCTCATGTGGTGCTCGGTAGGCCGTTTGTTGAGGACTCTAGGTTAGAGTATGATAAACTAGAAGGGACATGATATGTGCTATTTTACACATATTTTTGACCTTAGTTTAAGTGTAGAAAAGACCAAAAACTAACGTTAAACGCCAAAGATATCATGTTTTTGTGTTTGTGATCATGCAGGGAAGGATATTGCATAAATGGCATAAAAGTCAACCAAAAAGCCTAAAACGAGCACGAGATGTGAAAGAGAGTCTAAAAGCCGAGTCAATGATGATATTTACTTAAGATAAGCCCAAGACAATGTATTCCTTAAAGGCTCGAAGAAAAATTCATGAGACACTTGTCCTCCACATTTGAGCAAGATGTCGCTTTTAAATCTTTTGAAGACCTTTGGAAGAAACGTCAACTCGAATCCTCAAGATTACATTAGTGTTACGTTTAATGTTTAAGAACGTTGAGTAGTTTGTAACTTAGTTTTCGTGCAATATCATGAATTGTAAAGGTTCAAGGGCTAAACGTGCAACAATGACAAACATGTGAAAGCCTTAGCCTATAAATTAACATCACCACCTCATTTAGAAGGTTGGTTAGAATTAGATTAGATTAGACTAGGATTAGGAGTAGAGGTAAGCTAGGTGTAGTTTAGCTTATTTTCATGTCTTAGTGTAATTTTTATTAATGCAAACTTATTTCATGTCTTATCTTTAGCTTATTTCCGCGCTCTTAAATCTTTTCTTTAATCTTTTAAGCTTATTTACATGTTCTTAATCTTTCCTTAAAGCTTTTACATAAAAACCCACCACCTTTGCATGTTTTCTTAAAATCGTATGTTTTAATATGGTTTAGAGCTTATTTTTGAGTCGTTGCCTTTTTATTAGCTTATTTAGTGTCTTAAACTTGCTTTTCCTTAAGTTTTCATTTGATTTTATCAACTTTAATAATTAGTTTCTCGTAAAAAATGATGCAGCCTTGAAAAATATGTTTTTGCGAGTTTGGAGCCCTAGAAATAGGGTATAGCGAGTATGAACTTGTGATTCATTGCGAGTATGAGTTAGTTTAGGGTTTTGCGAGTTACAGAAAATGTTTTGCGAGTATGGAACACAATTTTTGCGAGTATGGTAGTTTCTGAGTTGCGAGTATGGGTTTTTCTATGTCCTTGCGAGTATGGAGCTGCCATCCCTTGCGAGTATGAGATCCTAGTTGCGAGTTTGGGAAACTTGCGAGTATGGTGGTGATAATCTTGCGAGTATGAGGGATTCCATGTTAGCGAGTATGTCCTAGTAGTAGCGATTATGGGGTGTTTTATTCTTCTAGCGAGTATGGTGACCTTATTTGCGAGTTTGGTCTTGTTCGTTTCTTTTCTACTTTCCTTTTCTTTTCCAAGCCGAGCTAGGCTTTTGTTTCACCTCATCGTTTATCGAGTGAGGTTTTTATTTTCTTAAACCTAAACGTTATGCTGTCGAAATTTCCTAAAATCTTTTTAGTTACGTTTTATTATCAAAGTCTCGTGTCTTTTAATTTTTAGTTTTAAACTTTTATTACTTTTAAATGTTTTACAAGTCTTTTCATTTATTTATCGCTTTACGTTTTTAACATGAGTCGTGAGTAGTTTTAATTCGTGTTTGCTTAGTGATTCGAGTTTGTGAGTTAAGTGAGAGCGTTAAACGTTTGTGTTAAATAATCGAAAGATTATTTAGACGTGTGATTTGATTACTCAAAGGACAAAAACCTTTGAACGATTAATTCATTCGTTTAGAGTTGTTATCTTTTCAAAAGATTAATCAAAAACTAATCTCGAGAAAGGAAAATAACTCGTCACAAACTTTTACCTCAAGCTTAATAAACTTATTCGAGTCGCTTTGCAAACACATTGTCTTTTAAAATTCATTTACCGTTTTCATTTCTTATCGCACTTTTAGTTACCGCTTTCTTTAGTCGCTTTATTACATGCAGCTTTACTTGCTTCCTTACTTCATGTCATTTTAACGTTTTCCTTTGCTTTAATTTGTCGTTATAAACAAACCCAAATCTTCTTTTAAAACCCATTCACGACACATACCTCACGGTCTTGAGTGACGAGATCAGTTCAACCCTCATTGGGACTACGACTCGAGTTTACGAGCTTCACCGCTTGAAAAACGACCACGTCAATGTCACTTTTGATAACTATCATGTTTACATTAATAGTTATGAAGTGATATTCTTTCTGATCGTTATTAGAGACTTGATGCTCACAGACCTTTAGAAGGTGAATTAGGCTATTTTGTGTTTAAATACTTGTCAAAGACAATTCAGTTGGTTTTTCAGACCCAACAATCTCCCCTTATTTAAATATACAAAATAGACAAATTATCAATAGTAAGTGAGCATTTGTGAGCTCTCGAGTGTGGTACTCGGGGAGTGGAGTAGGGCAAAGAGTGAGCTTCGTACCGAACCACTATAAATCTCTGCATCTCGGTTTGGTTGTGCTCTTCCTTCATCTCTTGTCTTTACTTTATTTACTTTACGAGTTATTATTATTTTCATTGATATTACATAACTATTGAATCTAGCGGTTTTACAAAAAGAACACAAAAGAACTAAAAGGTTTTAAGACGTAATTCTAAACGGTGAAACTATTCAACCCCCTCCCCCCTTTCTAGTTTCTACAAGAGGAACATCATGGGAAGAATGGTATTGTATTTTGTTGTGTAGAAATGATACATCAGGGAGTGTTACTAAATGAAATATTCCCTGATTCATTAAAATAAAAATCACTGAAGACACCAACAACAAGGGAACAATCTTCATTGTCATAAATCTTAATTCCTTTGCTACTCATCATTTGTAAGTCATATGTCTTACAACTGATTACATAGTAGATATCTACATGCTTAATGAAGAAACGGATAGGTGATGTAACTGACCCTGCAGTCTTTTGAGATAGGCTAGTATCATTAAAATGTTAAACCACAATTGACCTACGATCTTCGACAAAGATAGATCAAAATGTAAGGATCTGTGAGATATTCAGCAACAATGAGGACTCAGAAAATAACAAAATTGTTATTTCTCCTCATTGTAAACATCAGAGATATCAAGAAAATTGTAATATATTTTATATTTTCTGATGTAAAATCAGTAAGTAAAAAGAAGCAGTTATCCTCACTTACTACTGATAATTAGTCTATTTGTAAATTTAAATAGGGGGAGACTGTTGGGTCTGATAAATCAACCCAATTGTCTCCGACAAGTATTTAAACATAAAATAGCCTAATTCAGCTTTTGAAGGCCAGTGAGCATTAAGTCTCTGATAACGATCAGAGAGTATGTCACTTCTTAACTATCAAAGTGAACCTAATAGTAATCAGAAGTGCTATACTCACTAAGAGCTTTCAGAGAACATGACTCTTTGATTATTATTCAGAAGATGACTTACTGATAAAGAAATCAGTGAGTGTTGTATAAAGCTCAAAATGCCTGAGTGGCTTCAGGGAAATCAAAGACCAACTGAAGAAGGCAACCTCATAACCTGATGCGGAGTCAGTGGGTGAAGTTACAAGGAGCTAAAGGCAACACCAGAGTCAATGAGGTCTGACAAATGTCTCTATGACTCTAAATACTTAATTCTGATTACAACCTAAACCTCAGAACGAGATGGGGGGAAGCTTACACAAGAAGATAAGCTCAAGTACTTATTGATATACGTGAAATAGGCATTGGAACTCTAAGTTTTCAAATCGAGAAGAGCCGAAAGTAAGATTCAGACTAGCTTACTAGGCACGTGCCTATTTATAGCAAGTGGACAACTTACTATGCAACCAACATGCGACCAGTATTTCCCTTCCTATATAAACCAAGGTCGTAATTAAATTTAAGTAGAGATTTCTACAAAGAAAATAATACAAAGTATTATGGTTAGAATCCTCCTCTCCTAGGAACAACAAAGCAGCTAGCAGTATTTTGTTGTTTGATCTTGGAGAGTTCTTATTTGTCAAAAAAATGGGGTAGTTTTTCGTAGGCTACTCTTTGTAAATCTTGTGGATTTATTCATTAATAAAGCTTTATAATAGGTGAAACAAAGGTGCTATTAGCGTATATGTGTCGTTTTCAAGCAAACCCTTCCTCCAAGATTTTGATGTTCATCAGTTTTTCACACTTGCTAAAACTGATGTTCATACCTTTCATGGTTCGCATGAACAACTGGAAGGGACCGAACATCTTTCCACCATAACTCGTAAAAAAATTCAGATCCTAACACCTAAATCAAAAAACCTAAAATTAGCTCTAATTTTCTTACTTGTGCCATTGTGCGCGTGTGAGCTTTTGTATAAAAACTTCAAATATATTAAACCAGATTCCATATCTAAATGGTTTACAAATTGATAATTGAACACATGTGTGCAACATACATCCAACGTATTTTATCTTTGGATAATCCAAAACAGCTGTCAAACATGCAATTAGCCCAACAAATTAAGTCGTAGATCAGTGGAGACCCACCAACAAAACCGCACTAATCCACTTTTTTAATCGTTATAAGCCGGCAGCTCGGCTCGAGCCATAACTTCACAGTGCAACCAAGCCGCCCCACTCCTTCAAAGCCGATCTTCAATCCGACAGCTTAGGAACAGTGAAGCTCCCCAAACCACTTCAATGAATGTTATATAGTATAATTTAAATGATTTGAGACTTTTAGCGATAACTTGCATCGTCGCTAAAACCATTGACCAATTATAAAATTATTATTTAATTGTTATTAAATTCATTTTTAATAAAATAAAATATTTAATATGAAAAGAATTACTCCCGTACTCTCATAAAAACTGTCAACTTTGACTTTTTTAAGCCTTTCTTTTTTAACTTTGACTTTAAATATTTTTGTTTGCGTTATATAATACTTGATGAAAATCATACCAATGAAAATATATTTAAATCTTAATCCATTCATGTATTTTTCATCAAGTGTTATATAATACAAACAAAAATATTTAAGGTCAAAGTTGAAAAAGAAAAACTTAAAAAAGTCAAATTTGACAGTTTTTATGAGAAGGATGTAGTATTATTTATTAGGTGTCGAGTTTTAGCGATGACATGTGTCGTCGCTATGTTTTGGGCGGGCTAAATTTGTTTTAGAAGGGAATTACTGAATAAGAAAATAGGGGAAAAACCTTTTAGGGATAACATGGTCGTCGCTAAAAATGTTGACCTCACAGTCAAACGTATACCAACATGGCTTGTTGAAAGTGAAATTTAAAGTTTTAAGTTTCGTCGTTTTGAGACTTTAAGCGACGACATGCGTCGTCGCTAAAAGTGATCCGTCCGCATTCATGTTATTTTTGGTGGCAATGATAGCCAAATAGACATGAGCATTATAAACCGGAAGTCATTAATTCAAACCGTGTCTCCATGTCTCATAGAAGTTAAATCACACTGTTATGTGACTGATAACGCTCAAAGTTAACATTTTTTAGAAGCGTTATTAGTGTTTTTGTGTATGTTATTTGGTTGTTTTTATATGATTTTGCCACTAAATCGTATCAAAGTATGTTTTTGTAGCATATGTAGCCAAATGTAGGATAAACGGAGAAAAAGTGAAGAAAATGAAGTATATGCGATTACACGAAGATTCCCAAGTTCAAAGTCCAATCTGTGACGCATCTCATAAGGAGAACCTTAGTTTTGTCATTTCAAAGTTCCAAGTTCAGAGTTAATCAAGTTTGGATAGTGCATAAAGAACCACACAAGGAAAAGTCAAAGTCAAAGTTAACCAGAACCTACCATCCGATCGGTTGGAGTACAACCGATCGGATAACTATTACCGATAATCCGTCTTGTGATCGATTTCTTGCTACGGATGACTTGATACCGCTGGGTATTGAGAATGACAAGAAAAATGTGCTTATTGATGATGATACCTTGAATTCCAATTTCAATTTAAACCCTTTTGACTCTCGTCCACCAGCAGAACCACCCGATGTTGAGTTAGGATCCGGTTTGAATGAAGTTATTGATGGAGGGGTGGACGAGACTTATGATGTTTTTGCTATTACCATCCGTGTGTTTCAACCATTCTTTACTTATCCCATCATTTCTTCACTTTCCCACTCCTCCGCGAGTGAGGATGTTGTTTTTGATCCCGGCATCGTCACTTTTCAAGCTGTGTGTTTCAGTTGCTCCCCCAAGGACAAGTAAATTCGGGGCGAGTCTAAGCTACACGACTCGTTACTAAACAAGCGCTTCGTGGGAGGCACCCCATGCTTATCCTTTTATTTCATTTTTATTATCTAATAAGTAACGCGAGGAGGGCGTCCTCTTCCAATCTTGTGTTTGCTTGGTTGTTTGTGTTTGTGCAGGATTTTCCCAATTCATGATGACTCTCGTGCTCGTTGGATCATCTCATCTTCACTCGAGTCCCATGTATTGATGCTTGCTTGGAAATCATAATATCCAAATCTTATCGACTAATGGTATCTTTGGCATACTTAATAAACGACCTTAGAATTATTGTTAGGATTACCCTTACCTTGAAAACATTGAGGACAATGTTTATCTTTAGTCTGGGGGGGTGAATCTTCGATTTGATTGACCTAGCACCTTTACCATTGTCGTTTACTTACGCAACCCCGTTTTTCCACAAAAACCACAAAAAATTGAAAAATTTTGAAAAATTCCAAAGAAAAAAATGAGAAAAAATTAAAATTATAAATTATGCAAAAATAGAATAAAAGTTTTGACACCGCGTTTGACTTTCCTATTAGGTAAGAGTGAGAATAAAAATTTTGACTTGATCCGGGCGTGTTGAGCCCTAGCTTGTCTCCCTTAACCAATATAATCTAAAAAAAATGATTATGGCTAAGCATTCGCGGATCTCATTACTTGAGATTTTAAATTTGCGGAGAACGTGAAATGATAGAGTTTCTTTAGAAGTTAGATGCTAAGCATAGAGTAGTTGGATCTCTTTAAGGCTCATCGAAGGTACTCATGTCTTTTTGTTCCCACAAAATTGCTTCACCCCATATATGTGCAAAATAATTAAAGATGTTAGGTTTAGCCGATGAGTAGTTCTTTTTCTTCTTAAGAGAATCTTTGCTTGGGAAATTGGGTACACATCAAGGATACACCCCATTATCTTGAAGTTGTATTGATTATCGTTGTATAAGCGTAATACGCATGTGGTTTCGGAGCTACCCAAAAGCCCGTTGTTATGTATGAGCTAAGGTGCTTTAAGACTTCGGATTGAGATCGGGCCTTGGATCCTAGATTCTAACCCTAGCAGTTGGCGGTAGGTCTTGGATTGAAACCGTGAAGGTTCGGAGTTGAGAAGTTACTAAGGCGAGAAAAAGAAAGAAAAAAAAAGTGAAAAGAATAGAAAAAGAAAAAGAAAAAGAAAAAAATGAGAAAAGAAAAAGAAAAGAAAGAATAAGGATGTATGTTGGAGATTTATGGATTATGAGTTCTAGTGTTAAGACTAAAGTTGGTCGCGCGTGAGGTGCATGTTACGATCCTAGATCGGACGCATGAGGTGCACGTGAAATGTACTCGCCAACTTATGTCTATTTTTGATGTATTCCAAAGTCTTTGTATGTATCCAATATCCTTGATGTGGAAAAACTTATTCGAGTCGCTTTGCAAACACATTGTCTTTTAAATTCATTTACCGCTTTCATTACTTATCGCTTTTAGTTACCGCTTTCTTTAGTCATTTTAATTCATGCAATTTTACTTGTTTACTTATTTCATAGCATTTTACCGCTTTCCTTTACTTTAATTCGTCATTGTAGTATAAACAAAACAAAAACCATCTTTTAAACCTATTCATCACACATAGCTCACGGTCTTGAGTGACGAGATCCATATTCAACCCTCGTTGGGACAACGATCCTCGTGGTTAAAAGCTTCACCGCTTATTCTGCCTCGATCACTTTTTGGCGCCGCTGCCGGGGAGCGGTTGATAAGATTTAGTCGTTCGATCGTTTGAGTAATGTGTTTTGAAGATCCTTCTTTTGAGAAGTTAATGCTTTTGTAAATATTTTAAAAATATAAAAACACAAAAATAGTTTATCTTCAAATTTGTTTTCACTTTTGATTTCTACTTTTCTAAACTTAAAAATCCAAAAAGATTTTCCATTTCAAAATTGGTTTTCCTTTTTAACTTTTCATTTTACAAAACATAAAAACCAAAAACAATCTTCTTTCCCCCAATTGTTTAATTCCTATGGATTCGTATACACTTTGTATTGGTTGTGGTGCACCACTCTACGGTGCACCGTGTCGATACTGTACGTGTGAAAGGTGTGGAAACGAGATTCAAAACGGAAGTTGTTTGTGTTGTGGTTCTAGTAATTCATTCTTATATGATCAATACCCTAATTCATTCGACTATCCTTCAGATTCTTCAAACTACCCACCTCAGCCTTACTTATCTTCGTTTGATCAATCTTTCTGTAAGGGATGTGGAAATCCTTTGGATCCAACTTCGTGTTCAAATTATTGTCAATTGTGTACTTGCATGAGGTGCGGTATAGGTCTTTTTAATGGAGATTGTTTGTTTTGTACCCTCACAAATGGAAATTCATATTCTCAGGATTCCAATTCGCACTTTTCCAATAACCATCAAAACGATTTCAATCTACCCTTTCAAAATTCTTATGAGCAAGAACCATATGCCAATAACCTCTCATTCCAGAATATTCAGAATTTTGAGCAATCTGTTGAAAATATTCATTCTGAGCCGTATCCAACATTGAAAGAAGATAGGGAATCACTTTTCAGTCCAATGAAGGAGTATCAAGAGTTAATTCTTCGAAGAAACAATGAAAAGGAAAATTCTGAAGAGAGCGGAGCAGACGAGACTTTAAAAGAAGAAAACAAAATCAACGCTTCGAGTGGCAATCCCACTCCATCTTGTGAACCGTTAAAGTTTAAAAGCTTTTCTTTGCAATCTATCGAACCTCTCGATGACAATTTCGCTAAACTTGAATATGCTTTAGAGCTTTCGAATGGTCGTATTATTGCTTATGGTGAACCATCGACTCCTGCCTCTTTTCCGGTGATGGAAATGGAACGAGAAACCGAGGTGACCAAGGACCCGGTACTGCCCTTTGATAATGGAAGTGCTAAATACATCCAACCTTCAGTTGTTCAAGAATCAGTTGTTCCTCCTAAACCGTCAAGAATTAATCCTAATCTTTCTCGATTCACGGTTACGAGTTTGTCAAGTTTACGTGTTGGGCTTAAATCAATTTCTGAAAAGAATGACTTACCTAAACTTCACGTTCCTCAAGAACACGAACCTGAGACTACAACGGAAGTGGTGGAAATCGCTAGCTCTCAGAGCACACCACTTGTCCCACCTCCGGCTTCTCCTGAAAGTTCTTCGACACTCGTTTCTGATTTTGTTGAGCCTCCTTTTCTTCCCATAGAGCCCAAGGACTCTCTAACAATGGGGGACGAGCTACTTAACACTATTCCGGCAACAGAACCCGACGAATTCAATAAGTCTAGTGTTGAGAACCTTGTTCCAATCCAAAGTGAGTCCGGGGAAACTCCTAATGGTGATTTTGAGATTGTTAAAAGTGATCGTCTTGAATATATTGTTGACACGAATGATAAGCTGGCTGATGATGTGTGCTTTGAGAAGAATGATGATGAGATGCTCTCCGATTTTGATTCTGATGATTCCATATCTTGTGGAGACATAGAATATGTTGATGAAGATGACGACAATGAAATTCAAGATGAAGCTCTTCGTGAGAAACTATCTAACGTTTATCTTCTCATTTCTAAGATTGAGGCATTGAATAACCATCCGACTTCTTCTCCTATCCCCGTTAAGGATAGTGATTTTCCACCCGAGCTTGAAACTTTTCGATTTGAAGAGAAGAGTATTGGCAGTCCCAATATTCATGCTGATTTCTCTCTTCCCGGATTATGAGTGCTTTCAATTTGAAATCAATCCTTTACCTATTACCGATAATCCGTCTCGTGATCGATTTCTTGCTACGGATGACTCGATACCGCCAGGTATTGAGAATGACGAGAATAATGTGCTTATTGATGAAGAAACTTTGAAGTCTAATTTCAATTCAAACCCTTTTGATTCTCGTCCACCCGCGGAACTACCCGATGTTGATTTTAGATCCGATTTGAATGAAGTTATTGATGGAGGGGTGGACGAGACTTATGATTTTGCTTACACCATTCGTGTTTTTCACCCATTCTTCACTTATCCCATCGTTTCTTCACGTTCCCACTCATCCGCGAGTGAGGATGTTGTTTTTGACCCCGGTATTCTACATTATTTGCCGGATGTTCGTTTCATTTGCTCCCCCAAGGACAACTAAATTCGGGGATAGAGTCAAGCTAAGTGACTCGATGATCAAAAACAAAGCGCTTCGTGGGAGGCACCCCATGCTTATCCTTTTTATTATCTAATAAATAACACGAGGAGGGCGACCTTCTCCAATCTTGTGTTTGCTTGGTTTTTTGTGTTTGTGCAGGATTTCCCCATTTCATGATGACTCTCGTGCTCGTGGATCGTCTCATCTCCACTCGAGTCCCATGTATTGATGCTTGAATGGAAATCGTATATCCAAAATCTTATCGACTAATGGTATCTTTGGCATACTTAATAAACGGCCTTAGATTTATTGTTAGGATTACCCTTACCTTTAAAACATTGAGGACAATGTTTACCTTTAGTCTGGGGGGGTGAATCTTCGATTTGATTGACCTAGCACTTTCACCATTGCCGTTTACTTACGCAACCCCGTTTTTCCACAAAGACCTAGCACTTTCACCATTGCCGTTTACTTACGCAACCCCGTTTTTCCACAAAAACCACAAAAAATTGAAAATTTTTGAAAAATTCCAAAAAAAAAAAATATGAGAAAAATATTAAAAATTATGCAAAAATAGAATAAAAGTTTTGACACCGCGTTTGACTTTCCTACTAGGTAAGAGTGAGAATAAAAATTTTGACTTGATCCGGGCGTGTTGAGCCCTAGCTTGTTCCCTTAACCAATGATGATCACAAAAGCTTTTGCTAGTTTTGTACACAAGGAGCTACTCTTTTGTCGGCTCCCGTACTTGACTTTATATATGCGTGGCTTGATTATCGGCTAAGCATTCGCGGATCTCATTATTTGAGATTTTAAATTTGCGGAGAACGTGAAATGATAGAGTTTCTTTAGAAGTTAGATGCTAAGCATAGAGTAGTTGGATCTCTTTAAAGCTCATCGAAGGTACTCATGTCTTTTTGTTCCCACAAAATTGCTTCACCCCATATATGTGCAAAATAATTAAAGATGTTAGGTTTAGCCGATGAGTAGTTCTTTATCTTCTTAAGAGAATCTTTGCTTGGGAAATTGGGTACACATCATGGATACACGTCAATTGAGTTGTATTGTATATCGTTGAATAAGCGTAGTACGCATGTGGTTTCGGAGCTACCCAAAAGCCCGTTGTTATGTATGAGCTAAGGTGCTTTAAGACTTCGGATTGAGATCGGACCTTGGATCCTAGATTCCAACCCTAGCAGTTGGCGGTAGGTCTTGGACTGAAACCGTGAAGGTTCGGAGTTGAGAAGTTACTAAGGCAAGAAAAAGAAAGAAAAAAAGTAAAAAAAAAAAAAGTATCAAGAAAAGAAAAAGAAAAAGAAAAGAAAGAATAAGGATGTATGTTGAAGATTTATGGATCATGAGTTCTAGTGTTAAGACTAAAGTTGGTCGCGCGTGAGGTGCATGTTACGATCCTAGATCGGACGCATGAGGTGCACGTGAAATGTACTCGCCAACTTATGTCTATTTTTGATGTATTCCAAAGTCTTTGTATGTATCCAATATCCTTGATGTGGACCACATTTCTCTTGCAGACCTTCTTAAGGGAAGATCGATAACTACTTAGCGTATGAATTTGGTATCTTTATCGGACTAAAAACTATGAAACGAGATGCTTATGAAGAAATTCATTTCTCTCACAAAAATAAAATAATGAGATACAAAAATAGGAAAATGGGAGCAAGAGGTACACGAGTAACTTCCATGAGTAGCGTTGGCATCTAATTTGTAATTAAACAATGATCCGTTTTCACGCTTAGTTTGGGAGCTTGTGAAAAATCAGGGATGATGAATTTTATCCAATTGGTCACTTTTCTATGAATCGTGTTCTTACTCTATGATCCTTAATCGTTATTGAAAGATAATGAAAGTCAAGCACACCGTCATAAGCTAAAGTGAGTAGAATAAAGTAGCATATGGAATAAAATGGAAAACCGGGGCGTTTTAGGGAATAAATGATTTTGTATCTCCTTTGAACGTTTTGCTACTTTTCAAAGTTAGTAAAGAGAGGTGTGAAATTATTTATCCTTAAAGCGTGACGTGATTACATTGCGTGAGGACACGCAATACCTTAGTCTGGGGGATTTTGATGTGTGCTTATTCACACACCTTTTATTCACCATTATTAGACTATTATAGACCAAAAACTAACGTGAAACGCCAAAGATATCTTGTTTTTGTGTTTGTGATCGTGCAGGGACGGATATTGCATAAATAGCACAAAAGTCAACCAAAAAGCCTAAAACGAGCACGAGATGTGGAAAAGTGTCAAAAAGCCGAGTTAATGATGAAATTTACTCAAGGAAAGCCCGTGATGATGAATTTATTTCTTAAAGGCTCGAGAAAACGAAAGAGATGCTTAATCGAAGTTCAAAGCTAATTATTACGATAAGCTTCACAAATTCGAGCAAGAAATCACTTTTACAACTTTGAAAGACCTTTGGAAGAAACGTCAACATGAAGCCTCGAAGTTACAAGAGTTT
>LBNU01007847.1:0-15072 GCA_014162995.1 Artemisia annua
TTTTCACTTGTAACTCTTTGAGTTAATTACGTAAATCGTCCTGGTCTTTTTTTTACTTATATATGATAAATCTTTGAGTTAATTACAAATACGTTTTTGTACGGTTTTCATCCATTTCTATACGTTGTCGTCCGTTTTTGTACATTTCGTCCGTTTTTGTACATTGTACTTCGTTTTTACACGTTTTTGTCCGTTTTAATACCATTTTTGTAAGTTATTATACGTTTTCGTTCATTTTTTATGTTTTCGTCCGTTTTAGATGCTTTTGTACGTTTTCATCCATTTTCATCTGTTTTTCATCCGTTTTTGTACGTTTTTTAGGTTTTTATAAGTTTTCATCCATTTTTATACGCTTTTAGCGTTTTATACAATGTTTTGTATATTTCCATCCGTTTTTATAGGTTTTTATATGTTTTCATCTAGTTTTATATGATTTTTATATGTTTTGATTCGTTTTTATACGTTTTCATCCTTTTTTATGCATTTTCGTCCATTACTGTAACTTTTTCAAGTGACAAAAAAGACAACGGACGTTCGTTCAAATTCAACGCAAATCACAAAGACAATTATTGTAACTTTTCAAAATTGGTAACATGCTAGTTCCTGGTAATCTTACGTATATTTTTCACAATTTGAAAGTATTTTGTGTACACTTGTAATTCCCAATTTTCATTACGTAGATCGTCTGTTTTGAATAGATATAAATTTCCTCCTCAAGGAACCGAGAGTGCATGATAGGCCATACTGTGTTAACACTAGGGCATACGGTTTTACTACTTTGCCTTTTATTGCAACTAAGTATTTTTGAATACATGACTTGCTATCTTTGGATTATTCTATATCATGGAATGGTTTGTGAATCTATATGTTACAAGTTTTGTATGGGCGATACTTGTAATAGGATAGATTGATACGACTGTTGTCATGATGACTTCTTTTGAAAGTATGTTGCGAGAGTTATAAAAAACGTGGAGTTCTTTAACAACTCTAATTTAATATCATGACAGTTCTTGTCTGATGAGTTGTGAAATTAAGTTAGATCAAGTTGCTATTTAGCTTTTGGTTTTTGATGATTTTGGTAACATATGATAGGTTGATGACACTTTCGTATTAAATTACATCCAAGTATGTTTGACAATTAAGCTATTAGTTTTGAACATTTTTTTATTATGGAAATGTATTTGAACATTTTTTTATTACTATAAGCGGAACTTGTAAAAGGATGGGTTGTCAAGACATTTGCCATGATGACTTTCTTAAAAATGTTTTTCGTACTATATAAAATATGTGTACTCACCAACTATTTATATAGTTGACCATTTCCTTTCATGCATTTTAGGCGATCATCAATGAAAGCATTGCATAAAGTCATTTTTTGTGTCACGTTAAAGAACGGGTATTTTCAAAGACAATGTTTTATAATTACTCTTGTTTTATTATCTGGTGTGGGATAAAATTGTATTACCAACGTTGTAAAACTTTCATTAAATTATGTATGATATTATTCTATTATTTTATGTTTGTGTCTTTACATGTCGCATTCTCGTGTTTTTCACTTTAGCGGGATGTGACAAATAATGAATGAATGATACAAAATATCTTATGGGAAATTTCATTATCTAACTCTTAGTTCCTACAGATCATGAAAATAAACATGTCTGGCTTGTTGCTATGCTAAACTGATTATATATAATATATCACCAATGCGTAATATATGTATGTATAGAGTCATTTAGATGCGAAGTCGTCAAACCTACATTCACTATTTTTGCACTTATGTTTGCGGATTAGGGGTGAGCAAATAATCGAAAACCGAAACGAACCAAACTGAAAACAACCGAACCGAACTAATAACCGAACATAATTTGCTAAAACCGAACCGAACTTAACTACTAATTTGGTTCTTGGGTTGGATATGGGTTTGGTAGTCTGAACCGAAAACCAAATTCATATAAATATATATATATTTTTATATATTTATATACACATACATATTGTTTTAATATATCTATATATATGTAAATACTATTAAAATGTTATCTTATTATAAAAAAACACTTTTTATGCTCGAAATATTTTTTTTTTCGCCAAATATCTATGTAAATATTTATTTTTTAAAAATAAATAGTGAAATTCGGGTTATTCGGGTCAACCCAAGAACCGAATCGAACTCAAATTCGATTTTCGGTTCGGTTCGGTTGAATTATAGTTCGGTTCCGTTCGATTTTCATGTTGACCCAAAAAAAATTTAACCGAATTAACCGAACCTAACAACCCGATAACTGAACCAATCAACACCCCTACTGCGGATTAAATATTCATCTAACCCATTTTTGTATTAGGGTCCGTTTGGTTTGTAAGTGGGTTTGGAGTAAGATTTGGATTTTGTATAGAGTTTGGATTTGAGGTGGGTATAGGAGAGAGAAATTATATATATTAAAATTATATTTTATAATAAAATATAAATAAAAAAGTTTATTTAAATAATAAAATAATATAGAGTATGAAATAATATTAAAAGGACCCCCATATATTAGAGAGAAAAAAAAAAAGAATGGGCCCACAAAATTAAGCAAACCCACTCATACCCACCTAATTAGTATATTATCAATATCTCATTCCATCTATCACTCCCTTTATTAAAAGAGCCAACCAAACACATAATTAATGTCACGTCAACTTAAAACTCATTCCAAACCCCCAAAACAAACGTGCCCTTAATTTTGGTTAGAGTATAGGTCCACTCTAATAAATAATATTGGACTAAGTACACATGCTGAACAAGAACGTATTTATGAACAATCAATCACACCAAATAACAAGAAGTGCGGTCAATATGAAGTATGTTTTCGAGCATTAATATACACATCATGATTTGTAAATTAGTCATATTCGTTATCGTCACATTAGTACTATGTGAGTTGGGCTAGGAATGGCGCCCATGAGTACCGGGAACAAATATCTTCTACCAATCACCGGACCGCAAGCTTTTAATTTTTCATTTGCAATTTACGGGTATCTTTAATTCAACGGGTTAAAATTCACGTCACCACATATCACCTTCTCGTACTCACACCCAGAATGGTCAAACTCAAATATAAGTATATTTGAATGTTCCCTTCCCCAGCCTAGACGGGTCTGCGTTTTGGATATAAAGGCGGGTACAAATAGAATTTGAAAGTTTCGACATGAACATTCTAGGGTTCTACGAAACAAAAAAAGGTACTTATAATGATATAACTATCATTTACTACTAATCAGGAGTATTGTTTTTACGTCATTAATATAATGCTGTACTTATAACTATCATTTACTAATCAGGAGTATTGATTTTACGTTCATTAATGCTTAACAGTATTACTAGAACATTGGGTCAACAAACATAATCAAATGTCTTTGTGAACTTGACCCCAGCTACCATAATCATCTCCTTATCATCTTACAAATAAGACAAGAGCAATGTTACAAAGTTTTATTTATTTTCCACCTAATACTCTAATATAGTCAACTTAATTAATGTCCCCATGTAACAGCACTATTAAATAAGGATAAACATGTAAGGTCGCGTGAAAGCTATATGAGACATGCCAGCCCGAAATTTTGAGATGCAAAGAATGTAGATCAACGGTAGAACGGAATAGATCAAGTGTATAAGTTCATACGGACCTACATGTTAATCCACTTTCATACGCCTTATATAAACTCATAAATCACGTACAGTTTGAGATAATAAAAGGCAAACGACAAAACACATGAATAGACTAGAACTGGTAATATAGTCAAATAGGTGTGTACGTCCATAGTCCATATTCCGATCCATGCATATAATAGTATAATACAACTTGGCTAAAAGAAAAATATAGTCATTGGAAAGTTGTAAAATCTTATTCTTCAATGGTAAAGAAAATGTCATTACCAAATATAAGCAATCAATGTAAACAAGATGGCTTAACACTAAAGGTCTGTTTGGTTTATAAAAGGATTAGGAGTTAGATTAGGGATTTGAGTGATGATATTTACACGGCATCAATCACTTTGTACACGGATAATCAATGTCCTTTTACTATTATGCCCCTAAACACTCATTTTAGTAGTATGCATCTAATTTTCCACGTATCTCGGGGTTAGCAAATCTTTTATATAATAAAACAAAACCCCAAGTGGGGACTTTTCCATTTCAAAAAAACTAAACCATACCTTATTTAGTAATAATATTATTTAGAAAAAAAGATTATTTTCTTATTAGATAATATTTTATATTTATCCATAACACAAGTAGAAGATAAATACAAAAAATATAGATAAGATGCAATTAACAATAGGATTAAAATTTTTAAATAATTATCTTTAATAATAAAAAACTATAATTAAACATCATAAATCAAACAAAACAAAGATTAAATTATTTATTTTTTAATAAATAAAAATATATGATTCAAAAAATTTAAAAAAAAAACCCGCGCGTGCGCGGGCATTATAACTAGTTTTAAGACTATAACATATTATTATATTAACAAAGGTTTTAAGACTGGATATGACAAATTTGATAGAATGACACTACAAGAAACTATCAGTTTAGCGACATAATTAGCGACTTACCATCTGAAGTCGCAAAGTTGCGACACAAGTAGCGATTGCTTTAGCGTCGTTATGCCTTCGACATCGCAAACTATGTTGCCAATGATGTCGCGACGTGCTTCGAGATGACACCGTCAAAATTATTGTCTCAACAAGTGTCGCTATATTAGCGTCATTCTCTACCATCCCGCTTGTAAAGTCGCTAATTTACGACTTCCCAAAAAAGATGTCGCCAAAGGTGTCGTTAGCTTAGCGACTATCTTAAGCATGTAGCTATTCACGTCGCTAAATTTTAACCTCCAAACAATTTGGATTTCTTTGTTTAATTATTAGTTTTCTCATTTTAGACTTTTACTTTAAACTTTATTGATATGATTTAATTATAAATTGACAAGTTAATAAGTTCTGTTATTGTGAAAGACATTTTTATCTATTTTAGTTATTTTATTTTTCTCTTTAATTAGGACACCATATTAGATCTCTTCAAAATCACACTCATTATTTTCTCAAAAATCACTTTCAATTCAATTAACCCTAAACACTTCGTTGACAGCATCACACCACCATCGCTCTGCCACCACAACCTCACGACCTTCTCGATTGTACTCAACTATATCTTCTAAAGATTGATTTCAGGTTCAATTTCAGGTTTATCCGGTGGTTTATCAACTTTTGACGGTAATAAACTAATAATCGGTAGGTCTTGCTTTAATGTGTTGCCTCCTGAGTGTTTTATGTAAGTATTTGATATCATCTATCAATTTTAGTTGTCGATATCGAATTCGAAAGAAGATAAGTTACAAAATGTTTATTCGGAGAGTTCGAAATCGAAAGAGAATGTTACGGTTATGGTTCGCTTTCGACCGCTCAAGTGAATTTGGAGTAATTTGTTATAAAAAGCTAGGTTAAATTGATTTAATTGTGTTTTGATATTGATTATAAGAATAAGATGTGTTTGTTTGTTTGTGTGTAGTCCGAGCGAGATACGGAAAGGAGAGGAGATAGCGTGGTATGCGGATGGAGAGACGATTATCAAGAATGAGTTTACGCCCTCTATTCCTTATGCTTATGGCATTGTAATGCTACTACTACATTATTATTCGTGCAATGTTGCTGAGCTTATTTAGGAACTTGAACTTATAGTTATGACTTACGACTAGTACTGATTCAACGTGTTCTAAAATGTGGATTCTAAAAACTAGTTTGGTGTAACTGATATGACTCTGATAACGACTAGTGAAACTGAGTAACAAGTACATAGAAGTAATGTGAAGTTTTACATGAAATAATTTTGTGATTGGGCGTGGATTCTACGAGCAACGGTGTATCATGCTCGATAAGCTTGTTGTTTTATACCTTTGAATGTCATGAGCTGAAACTGAGTTTTGACCTTTCTAGTTTAGACGTAGGATTTGCATAGATAAGCCTCCCTCACTGAACCTGAGTGATTGCTGTTGCACTAACGGAACTACCGCTCTTGTATATAACCTGAGCTTTATATGTCAGAGTTTGTTGATGTATACTGGTAAACATAAATAAAATACTGATAACTGTTGTATGGGTTGGTGAAGTCTTGCATATGTGTCCATGGCGAATCTGTGTAAATTGCTCTTGACGTACACACATGATTTCTTTTAGATTTTTTACCCTCTCTCTGTTTAAGAGTCAAGTTGAACTCTTTTAGCTATAAGTTGAACTTCACTGTGAGAGGTTGGATTCATACTGATGCGCGGGATTACGACCACGCACTAGGGTTTTACTTCTCAAGGGATCTTGAGAAGCTTTCAATCCCCACCAGACAGTGTACTTGACCGATGTAGTATAGTGTAGTGGCAAGTACCGGGGGATTGATCGTTCTCTGCGGGAATAGTGTCGTTAGGATTGAAAAGCTACTCTAATAGGTCTAGGGGTGAGGGAAGATTCTTTTTGTATTTTATTATTTTTAGGAAAGCAAGTAAAAATCTCGGGTTTGAAGGAGTGGGCGGAATTAGTTGCTAGTCAACTAACCCAAATAACTACTAAAGCAAATAAAATAAAATAAAATGAAAGTAAATGTTTGTGAAAACTAATATGGAGAGAAGTGTGTTTACTTAGATTTCCTTACTCCCTAACTATCTTTTACCGATTGATTAGTGTGTATTAATTGCGTGGATGACGGATTGTATTCCTTAATAACATTCGTAGGGGTGTGTACGGACTTCCCCTAACTCTATGAGCTCCTACTTCACTCCTATGTCGAGCCGGCTAAGAAGCTCCTAACATGGGATCACTAGAATTCGCTCATGCATTAAATACAATCAAATAACCTTAGTACACCTTGGTTCATGTTTCTTAAGACGTTCAAGCATGTTACCAACCGGAAGTCTGCCAGTTTTCTTAAGCCTAACATCGATAATCACCCATCCAATACAATTAATAACACACCATTCAATCAATAATCAATAGTTAGGTTTCATTAGATCTAAGCAAACACAAAGAAAACCTAGCCTAGCATGTTAAACAAAAGACAAGAACAAGATAGAATCAAACATCACATAGACATATTGAATGATTAATTGATTACTTATCTTCAATGTAACATGAGAGATCCAAGGATATAAAACCCTTAAAAAAGCTGCAAAAATCGTCTAGGGTTTCTCCATTAAAAGTTCCACACAAGTTCCACACTTATGACTAAAAATTATGAGAATATATATAGAAAATCAGATATGACGGCGTCACGTTGTAGCCTTGACGCCGTCACCTCGCCGTGGTTAGGGTTTCTTGATGGCCTTCTTGACGCCGTCCCTCTTTAATCCGTTCTGGCTTATCAAGGCTTGACGCCGTCAGCTCCATGATTGATGCCGACAAGGGTATTATTCAGCAGATTTTTGACACTTTGTCGAATTCTTCACTTTTATGCTCCAAAAACGTCCAAAATGCTCTCTTTTCCAGAAATTCTCTCTAAAGTACCTAAAATGCCAAAAGGAACGATTTAGGGCGATATTTGATCAAATAAATACGATTTAGGGCTTAAATGACCCCCGAAAAGCGGTACACTTTTCGCCTTATCAAATACCCTTACACTTGAGATTTGCTTGTCCTCAAGCAAATGCGCTTTTATTCTAATCAAAATACAAGTTAGGGGTCATTTAACACTAATATAAAAGTAATTACAACAAATAATCGTTCCACTTTAATCATAATAAGCACGGAGATTACACACTAGCACCTCACAAGTAGTGTTTAGATACTCACATCTCTCAGGTGTCATAGAATTATATCTCATAAATGAAAATGAACAATATCTCTCACTACCTGTCATAGCAAATAGATTACCATAGGCTTGGGAAAGGATCGAAAACCTTCTCCACTAGGCGTAAGCACCTAAGATAAACTATCAAAGAGGTCTTTACAAAAGGGTTGTAATGAGGTGTAGGGATATGATAAACACGGTTTTGTTGGATAAGGGATATTTTACTGGTGGCGAGTTAAAGATCTTGATTAATTACATGTACAATATGGCGTTGCTAAGCCAAGACTAGACTCGACTTAAGCTAATCAAAAACTAAAAAAAACATAAAATAAACATAAAAAGAAACGGGATGGTAGTCCGTATGTTTTTTCTACTTTTCTTTTTCCAATTTTTTTTTCGTTTTTCTTGTTTTTTTGATTTTTTTTTTTTTGCATACATTCTTGCCCTACCATCCAAAATAATACATCATAGGGGCCTCGGTTCTCCCCTTACACTTGAACTTTTACATACTTTACAAATAACTATTCTAATGACTCGAATTAAGATAATCGAAACACTTGGAGTACTTTTAAAATATTTAGCACATATGGGGGTAATAATGTTGTTCTTCCCCATTACTCCATTACACTAGTACTTTACCCATGAGTCCCAATCGTCCCAAAACAATATGTACAAGGATATGACTCGACTTAGCAACCATGTAATCAATTAGATAATTAACTAAGGGTTTAAACAAATGTTGTCACAATAATGCACTAAAGGTGAGTGCATACAAGGTAGGCTAAGGCGATTTGGGTGTACATTTAAGTGGGGTGTAACAAATTCTTCCTTTAAGTAAAATGCTTAAAGTTAGAAACGAAAAGGATAGGCTCTGGAGGGTGTACTAGGGGTATCGTGTACCAAAAATGGGTACAACGCAAGGGTGTGGGAGAATTACTTGACCAATGAAGTCAATGTAATTATAACAAAAACACAGGTGTAAAACAATGGGTTAATCCTAATGCCTCTTATCATGTAGTAAATCTAACTACACGAATGTAGTCTCACTTGTGGATTCGGGATGGTCCTATCGCAAGTTCTAGAATCTAAGTGCTACCGGTACACACATCATAGCATTAAAGATGAATGCTTTTCCTACCAATTCTAGGGGCGAACCTCACATATTTGGGGTGGAAAATTTTTTAGTGGTACGGTTTTTGTGCTAGTCATATAACTCCTATCCATGAGACGCTCATTAAGACCAAAGTTTCACTCCTAAATGTTGTAAAAAATTTTAAATTTGGCACTAAAATTACCCTAACAGGTATTTCTCTCAGTTTTATTACACATCTACCATTAAACAAACAAAAATCAAGCGTAATTGCATTCTCTAAGGTATCGTAATTTTCCCCCCCTTACACTTAAGATGAACATTGTCCCCAATGTTCAAATAATAAGATGTAAAAGTAAATAAGGTAAAAGAATGAAATCAAATACTCCCCTGATTCGCTCGGTAGATAAAGGGGTAACATGGTTAGATCTTCTTCCAAGAAAATGAACACTCAAAGCTTCCCTTCCGAAATATAAATCATCTTCTTGTCCAAAATAACCTGTTAAACCTGAGAAAACAAACACGAAAACCTGCATAACATCGGCGGGATAAATCTGTATAAGGATATAATGCTTGTGGAATGAATATTTTGCAGATTCCTGGAGTTTATAAGTTAGAGATTTTATAAAGCATTTTATGATTCCGGAAGAAAAACAAAACTTTCAAAAAATTCCAGAAAACTGAACTTGACGGCGTCAGCCTGGAGCTTGACGCCGTCAGAAGTGATCTGACAGATTTCTCATGTTAAGTTTCCGGAAAATTTCTGGAAAAACTCAATTCTTACTTCCTGGAAATCCTGCAAAATATCATTATGACTCGATACAAGCATTTGACTCAAACAATTAATAATATGTATGTCAATTTAATATTGTTATGATTCATGTTCATTTGTTCTTATAAACCGATTTAGATCTCCCTTACACTTATCTTTTGCAAAATACCTTTATATGTAGTTAAGACGAAGTTAAAAACAAAATAAAGCATTTTCACAATTTAGTTTGAAGCATGAATCAATAACAAAAAAAAAAAATAAAACATACATACGGAAACAAATAAAATCAAACAAGCAACAAATAAACACACAAAGCTTGGGTTGCCTCCCAAGAAGCGCTTTTCTTTATTAACGAGTCTTGTAGCTAGACTCAAAGCCGGGCTCTACCTAGTATCACTAATGCTCACGTATCCAAGTGTGAGCCACCTAATTGTTGCCTCATCCCTCTTATAGTCATCACTTAGCTCTAAACATCTGCGATAATACCTCTTATTCTTTTCATGAGGATATTTGAGCCATTTTCTTATGTCCTTCTCACTCAACATATCTAGAGGGGGAAGCCTATTACATCCCTCAATAGAAAAATTCTTATACCTAGGGTGTGCACGGGGCATTTGATACACAAAATCTTCATCCTCGTCTGAAAATGTAATTAACCCTTCCATGAGTTTTTCGTCAAGATTGGTTAACCTTTTGAAGGGTTTTCCAAACACAACTTGGGTTAAGTTACAATCAACAAACTCGCCTAAATTTTCCATAACCATAAGGTCAACTAAATAAACAAAGCTCCCAACAAACACGTGCAATGTTTTAGTTCTAGCAACAATATTATCTCCTTGGTATTCTAACTCATTTACCATGATGTTATTGTATTCAGCACGCGAAATTATGTTCATTGGCAAAGATGAGTTAAGGTAGGCGTCAAAGCTTCTAAATCCAATTTTGCAAGGGAATTGCATGTTAAAAAAACTATCTTTCTCAATCTTTGTTTTAGGGTCAACATAATTTAGAGGGTTAGCTCTTTCCTCTCCTTCCGGGTTATCTACTACTTCCCCATCCCCTAGGTCCTCATCGGAATCTGACGAATAGTAAAAAGGGCCATTTTCATGGTCGGTGTCATTGCCAGATTCGTCCATATCAGAATGGTTGTCAAAGTGATAATCGGGTGATAGGTTTGGTGGGTTTTCGTTTTCGACAATAGGGGGCAGGTTGGGCAATTGAAAATTCCTACGGCGGAAAACACGAATAACAGGGATCAAATGATCAATATTACTCATGAAGAAGTATTACGAACAAAGGCACAAAGAATAAGATAGACTAAAGAAAAACTAGAAAAATAAAATAAAAATCTCACTAGAAAGGAATCTAGTGAGTAGACCTAATAAAATAAAAATTCAACCTAAACAATAACTATTCCCCGGCAGCGGCGCCAAAAACTTTGATGCGCGGGATTGCGACCACGCACTAGGGTTTTACTTCTCAAGGGATCTTGAGAAGCTTGCAATCCCCACCAGGCAGTGTACCTGACCGATGTAGTATAGTGTAGTGGCAAGTACCGGGGGATTGATCGTTCTCTGCGGGAATAGTGTCGTTAGGATTGAAAAGCTACTCTAATAGGTCTAGGGGTGAGGGAAGATTCTTTTTGTATTTTATTATTTTTAGGAAAGCAAGTAAAAATCTCGGGTTTGAAGGAGTGGGCGGAATTCGTTGCTAGTCAACTAACCCAAATAACTACTAAAGCAAATAAAATAAAATAAAATAAAATAAAAGTAAATGTTTGTGAAAACTAATATGGAGAGAAGTGTGTTTACTTAGATTTCCTTACTCCCTAACTATCTTTTACCGATTGATTAGAGTGTATTAATTACGTGGATGACGGATTGTATTCCTTAATACCATTCGTAGGGGTGTGTACGGACTTCCCTGTAACACCCTCATTTTTCACTGATCGCAGCGGATAAAGTGTTTGGGGCATTACTCATGGAAACAAAGACAAGATAATAGAAAACGACTCGAAAAGAGACGTTTTTGAAAAAGGTTGTTATCATTCATTTATTCATCAGAGTTTTTACAACAAAAGATATACTTTTACCAAAAGAGAGGTCCCTAAGATACGTTTTATGACACAAAATAGATGAATGATAACTATTCTGGACGTCCTCATGTCCAGTGGTTCACCGTGCCAGGGTTCCTATAGTGCCTAATTACCTAAGATAACATGCTTAAAAGTCAACACGTATGTTGAGTGAGAGTCATAGGTTTAGAAAAATAAAGAGTAAATACAAGTTCCACAGAGTTCAGCTTAAACTCTATGTGTGGAAAAGGGTTAGTTTTAGAAATAAGGAATATTGCACTAAGCTCATGAACCACACGTTAACGATCCGGGTCATGGGGTCTGCAGACCAAACCATGAGGGAATGGGAAGGATAACTTGCCAAAGTTAAACCTTCAGTGGGTTCAAATATAGTACTTATTGGTACCACCTAGTGGGGTGTTAATACCAACGGGAGTTGTCAAACTCCAATAGATCTATCAACTATATTCACGTTCGTTTGGATAAAACCTTCCAAACGATTAGATTCATGAATTTTGGGTTATGTAATGATGGCTGTTAGTTTACTCGTGCAATAACCAGAGCAAAGACTTGTATTTGGTTTTAAAGCATGTATCCCCCTCACAGGGTTTGCAAAACATTTAAAAAGCATTTAAAAGGGTGTGAGGCTATGAAAACTCACCTGAGTCTCTAGCTAGTTTAAGTAGGGGTTTAGACAACTTACTCACGTATCCTGGGGTAGTGTGGGTGTGCGTATGTCAAGTCTTAGTCTAGGTTTTCTTAACTAATTACTATTTAGGTTTTTATATATAACATAACACTGTTCGGGCCATTGTAATTCAGAAGTATATGACTCCTCACATGAAGCTCCCTACTATTGTATTATGTGATCAGCATAATACCGTTCGGGCCATCATAATTCAGAAGTTAATACTCCTCACACAAAGTTCCCTATTAATGAGTTATGTTGTTATTAGGGTTTAGTTATAACATAACACCGTTCAGGCCATCATATCTCAGAAGTATATGCAATAATCGTTCGAGGAGTCAGGGCACTTTAATTCGTAAACCCAACAAACTCGTCAAAACGAAATATCCACATAGTACTCCTCGCATGAAGCTCCCTAGTATTGTGTTATGCTTCTAACTTAAATAGGTTTTTATATTTTATGAAAATAGTCCATTTTTACCCTTTATATATATATATATATATATGTTTACGTTTTCTACCCTAAACTTATAAACTTATAACAAATAGGCATATAACTTTCTAACTATTGCATATTTAGTCCCTAAACTATCATATTTTAAAGAAATAACACATATAGTTCCTAGATTATATTAACTTCTATTATTTACCCTATTTACCCTTATATTTATACTATTTGCAGTTTTAGTACTTTTAGTTTTATATTTGTTTTATTAGTTTATTTTAAGGTTTAATATATTGCAAATTTAGTCCTTACACTAATATCTTCTAGGAAATGTCAAAAACAGTCCCTAGACTTTATAGTTTCAGGAATTTACAATATATACCCCTATGCATGTAATATTTTGCAAAACTAGTCCTAAATGCATATAATTCTAATTCTAGCATGGCAATCTAGTTTCTAAGCTTATAACTAACTCATATAAGTTCAAATAAGCCACATAATTCATATTATATCAAGTAGGAAAGCTATATAACACATAAGCATGCAATTCAACTTAAAACTAGGGCTACGAAAGGAAACATGCATGCAATGGCTATCCTAGGGTTTCTAAGGCATCTAAAGTCTATCTAAGTTCTATTCTAAGCATACTAGACATAAAGTAAAGGTTACCTAGGTTAGGGGAGGGCTTACGAGGGTTTCTAGGGTTTCTAGGGCTCGCTCGACTTCAAACCACAACACAACTTGACCAGAGCTTCGTTACCCATTTCCTATGGCTTCTAATGATCTTAGACTACAGAAATGTGAGGTAGAGAGAAGAGGGAGAGGTGTGAACAAGAAATGAGAGGAGGAGGGGGTATTTATAGCCCGCGTAGAGGCGGTTTGGGTGAAAATAGGGTGTAGGTGTCATGGAGGAGGAGGGGGAGTAAGCAAAGCTAGGGGATGGTGTGGCAGGTCTAGACGGTGATGAGGATGAGCTATGGTAGCTAGGGGGCGGAGCTTTAGGCCGGTTGTGGTTGATAGAAGCCAAGAGAGGCGGTTAGGGTGAAAGGGGTGACAAGGAGGTGCATCACCTACTTGCTTGGGTACTTAGAGGTGCTAGGGTGCTAGCTTAGTTATATTAAGGTGCTAGGGTGGTTGTTAGTTTATATTAAGGTGCTTAAGTAGTATAGTTTAGGTGTTTAAGTCAAGTTTTAATCTAGTTTTGTTTTATAAGTGTTTAGGGTTTTATCATGTTTTAGTGTCTTATTTAAGGTCCTAATGATGTTTAGTAACTATTAGTAGCTTATACTAAGTGATGGTAGCTTATGGTAAAGTTTTAACCTAGTTTTGACCTAGTTTCGGGAAGTTATGACCTATTAAGGGTTTGTATTTATATGACTTGTACTATATCCTAAAGGTTCTAATATATCCTAAGGTATCTATTATAACTTATATCTAAGTCCTAAGCACTTTGCATGTAAGTTCAGATAGGCAGTTAGGGTTTTAAAGCTAATTGGAAACACGTAGGTGCATTTAGGGTTTTCTAGCAAGTATAGGGTAGTATAGTACTCGTTTTATTAGTGAAAATATGTTTATTACCTATACTTGACGTACCTGGATGTTTACATCAAGTAAACATAGTAGTGGTTGGCATAGGTGGATACGTGAGCTTGTCTGAGGGTTAGTTAGGTTATAATGATATATTAAAGCAAAAATTTAACTCGGGAAAATCCTATAGGCATTTCTAATCCTAGTGTGCTCTAATAAGGGCCTAAGTTAAGTTAGTAATGCATTTCTAATCCTAGGGTGCTAGTGAGGGCCTAATCTAAGTTAGTAAGGTATTCTAACCTAAGGGGAAGTTAGTGGTTTGGGACAGTCTCCCATCCTGAAAGAAAATCTCGTCCCGAGATTTAACTATGGTTAGTATGTGATGGTGTGAATAGATGGGGATATTTAGCACGGATTTGATCCTCTCATTCCCAAGTATACTCTGGTCCTCTTTGGGAGTCCCAGCGTACCTTAACGATAGGAATCCGGTGATGTTTTAGATTTTTGACCTCTCGGTCCATAATTTCCACTGGTTCCTCAGTGAAATTGAGCTTATCATCCAATTGAAGCTCGTTAATAGGCACAACTAGTGATTCGTCCGATAAACACTTCTTAAGATTTGATACGTGAAACGTGTCATGTATATTACTTAGTTCATCCGGT
>LBNU01007848.1:0-24021 GCA_014162995.1 Artemisia annua
TGAATTAACAGATGCCTCTCCTTGAGGAATTGAATAAGGTTGATCAGTGTGAGTGGTATGACTGGATGATGGGGCATTTTGACTAAGAGAGATGGAGATGGAAGGCCCATTTGTAGGTTGAGGTTCATCATTAGCAGCAGCATCAGGACCTATGACTTGTTGTTCCGGTTCGACTCTCTGTTGAGGCTCAAAATACTCATCATACATTGGATCAAATAATTTCTTCAAGTCCTCACTAGTGGGTGGCACAGAAGGAGCATTAGTGATGGAGGAATGTCCAAGTCCCGAACTAATTGGTCCAGGAGTCAAAAGGTTAGATGCGGGTCCTGAACTGGAGTATTCAGGAGCCGTTTGCTCGGACAGCTCATTAAACGTGACATGGATAGTTTCCATGATTTGTCGGGTTCTTTTGTTGTAGATTCTATAACCCTTCTTGTTCGGTGCGTAGCCAACAAAAATTCCAATATCAGCTTTTGCCTTGAGCTTTCCCAAGTCTTCACTATCGTTGGTTGGATAACATAATGCACCAAAAACTCGAAGGAAAGAGAGATCGGGTTTTCTCTCGTGCACCAGCTCATAAGGGGTTTTGCTGTGAAGAGGATGGATCAGTGATCGGTTCTGAGTGTTACAAGTCGTTGCAATTACCTCTCCCCAGAGGAACATACGAGCTTTGGAGAAAATCAGCATAGTTCGTGCGGCATCTACAAGGGTACGGTTTCGTCTTTCAACGACTCCATTCTGTTGAGGTGTTCGAGGTATACTCCTTTGATGACTAATTCCAAGATCTTCATAAAACTGAGTAAGTTGTTGATTGACAAACTCAGTTCCGTTATCTGTGCGGACGAATCTGACAGTTTTATTGAGTCCAACTTGCAGCTGCTTGATTAGTTTGATGATGATTTCAGGTGTCTCGTCCTTGGATCTGAGGAACTTAACCCATGTAAACCGAGAGTAGTCATCAATGATCACTAACACATATCTCTTTCCAAAAATGTTTTGCACTCTCATTGGACCACACAGATCCATGTGAAGGGTATGAAGAACTTCCATAATGGTGTTGATAGTTTTGGGTTTGTGAGATTGCTTCTTGCTTTTACCAAGTTGACAAGCGGAACAGAGATGATCTTTTTCATACTTCAGCCTGTGCATGCTTCGAACAAGATCTTTACGAGTGAGTTCATTGATGGTACCGAAGTTCAAATGGTTCAAACGACGATGCCGCAACCATGACTTGTTCTTGGAAGCCATGGATAGTAGACAAATTGGTGATGACTGCATCATATCTTCAATGATATAGTGTAGAGGTTTGAACCACGTCTGCCCTTCAGAAAATACACACCATCCAATCTTCTAACATAACAAGTGTGTTTTCTGAAGGCTACCTCAAGATCTGAATCACAAAATTGACCAACGGAGAACAAATTGTGCCCAAGCCCTTCTACATAATATACTCTAGAAATCACGCTGTCACCAACCACATAATCTCCATAACCCATTATCGCACCAAAATGATCATTCCCGAATCTAACAGTCCCGATAAACTTTTTCACGAAATTTCTGAGCCGCGAGCGATCCCCAGTCATATGTTTTGAGCAGCCTGAGTCCAAATACCACAGGACAATTTGTACGACCTGCATTTGAAACCAGACAGATATGGATAACTGAAAAACGTGGATCAGCAACCATAAGTGGGATCCGATTGGTTAGCACAAACATTGTTTATAGCAACAGAAGAGGAAGGTTCGATGGTATCCTTAGTCAAGTCATGACATGAGGGGGCACTAGGCTTATGGTTATCGCATTGTATTCCTATCGGAAATGTTCTGCCAGTTTTCTTCCAAACCTTAATATAGGAAAACCTAGGATTATGCAGTTTGGTCAAAGGGCATTTACTTCCTATTGAAAACTTTCTTCCAGTGGGTCTCCAATAATAGCCAACAGTAGAAAACTTCCTTCCTGTTGCTTTCCAACATGATTTTCACGTTTATGATGCATAGTATGACCAACAGGGGGTAATTTAGACGCATTCAAACATGTCTTAACACACACATCATGATTACCAGAAATTAAATATTCATTACAGATCTCACAAGTGGTTTTAGAATTCGAATTAATTACAGTACGCCTAGACCTAATACTAGAATCAACACGATTCATAACATTCAGATCAGTCTTATTGTTCCTAATGTGGTCTTCTACTTCCTTTCCTTGAGCACTCTTAGCTGGCGAAGTCCTATCATTCCTTGTATTGCAACTAGGCTTTGACTCGCTAGCATTAGTGACAACTTTTACTCCTGTAGAATTAATGATGGGAACATTAGAACGAGATACGGCTGTTTGATTTCTGGTATATGATGTGTTATATTCTGATGATGTCAAGGGCACAGTAAAAGTAACACACTTGTTCTTAACCTTAGAGGAGGATTCATCAACCTTATCACGCGTGCAAACAGCTTTGGGACATGTACCAATGGCATAATCTAAGAGTTCATATGATCTGTTGGTGAGATAATAAACATCACGGATGGCAATGTCCGCAGGTCTCACCATTCTAACCTCTTCAATGGTCTCACAAAGGATATCTAGGCAATCCTTAAGATACCTAAGGTACTCACTATGGACAAACGCATTATTCCTAAGGGGAAGAGGAATATTTATGGCATCACCATCAATTCTTTTCGTTTTAACGATCTTGGTGAGACTGCTATCACATGCAGTGACGGGCATTTTCCCTTTCACCTGAGTCTTTAGATTCTCAATTTCATTAAACAAAGAAGTTATTTTCTAATTCGTTTTATCACGTGTGATCTTAATCGACTCATGTAACTCTTTGTAATGTTGTTTGATCTTTGAGTTTTCAGCTTGAAAACAATCATTTTCATATTTAAGGCGGTTAATGACGTTTTGAAGTTGAAGATTTTGAGAATCTAAACACGTAGGTTTCTGGGTATCAATCACATCACATTTATTCGACTTTAATTGGGCAATTTGAACCTTCAGTTTCTGAATCGTGTTAGTGTGAGCTTGAATTTTTTCATCCCGTTTGGCTAATTCAAAATATGCATCAAATTCAGGAGCATCTGAAGATGTCTTGGCATTTGAGTTTTTAATTCTTTCTTCTAGATGTTGATATCTTAACTGCAAATTAAGATTATCAACCTCTAGTTTTGAAAAATGTTTGACCATGTTATCATGATCATCATTTTGAATTTTTTCACGCAATTTTAAATTCTCCCCCTCAAGCTCAACAACACGATTCTGGAAGACATTTAACGTAACAGACATTACATGAAATTGGGAAGCAATTAAAGATGAATCAGTAACAGTATAAAACACATCTTGAGCAATGCACATAGCAATTAAATTATCTTTCATTTCATTCAAAATGTTCTTTGATTTGTTTAAAAAACGGAATGACTTCTGTAAGATAACATTCTTTTGTAACTTCAAAACCCCTTTCCCCCTCAGTAATTCCCGTTGGAGTGATTCTCTTTTTACATGTTTTGTCAAAATCAGCAAACATTTGATACAGAACGTACATGCTAATAAGAGTTTTACATTGAGTGGGAAGAGCTATCTGAACTAGGTTCATTGGTGTATTGGGAGGATACACCATTGGGGTAGCAAGCTTAAGGGGAATGGTAGCCTTAAGTCGTTCAGCTTTCAGTTTTTCAACGTCTAAAGGCCAAAAAATCTGTTCTGGGGTTAACCTAGTTTGGGGCACGAAAACGGTCAATCGATTCTGTTCATAGTAGTTATGGGGCTTGATATTGACACATTTTTCAATGCTCTTGGGATCCTTCATTTTAATTTCAAGTCTTTTCCTATTTTCTGATTCAATTTCATCAATCTCTTATGTATTACGCACATCAGGTGGGGCATGATTGGGCGTGAGCATCACATTAAAATCATATAAGGCAGGTTGAGAGGCACTAACGCTCCTAAGAAAATTTGTTTTAGGCACTCCTACATCCTTATTGCTATGTTCATCACGAAGCTTAATGTGCTTTTGTATCATTTGAGTAGTTTGAACGGTTTGGCCTTGTGTGTACAATTTGTTTTCAAGCTTGTTCTTTAAGGCCTTTAAGTTGGAAAAATCATTTAAGAGCTTAGCTTCTTTACTTTGAAAATCTAACTTTAGTGTGGTAACACTATTTTGAATCCCTGTTTTTGTTTAACAGTTTGATCGATTTGATATTGCAAAGATTTTATTTTCATTCTTAACTTTTCTTCCTTTAAATTACTTTCGGTAATATATGTACACATTTGCCAATCCATTTTCTGCTCACGTTCGGTTAACTCAAATTTTGCATGTTGTTGATACATATTCACCTGATCTTTAAGAATATTAATTCTAGTGGTCAAGGTATCATCAGGTATAACAGCAGTGAATTCATCAAATTCACTAATGTCATTATCAACAGAGGAGTCATCATTTGATAAAGCAGACTCGGCATTTTGTTTCAAATATTGCTCATATGGGACAACATTACTATTACCCATATCAGCAGAATCTGAATCAATAATGTCTGTGTGTTTTACTTTGTTATGAGTCCTTTGTTTGTGCATCACATTATCAACATGTGTATGGAAAGATTCTCTACTAGGTTTATCAGATTCTTTATTGTTATCCACATGTTGTTGTTTTGAGGAAACATCATTGTTTTTCAAATCAACATCATCTGGCATGACAATACTAGTTTGATGTACTTCATCAAAAATCTTTGGAATAGCACATGTATCATATGTGTCATACAATTTGAGTACCTCAGAAATGATGGATGATTTGAAAGATCCCGATTGTTGTGGTGATGTGACTGCAGACGAAAGCTTGGCCATGAAGATGGTCTGTGCAGTAGGTTCATCATCAACATCAGAGTCGAAGGCATCACAATCTTCAGCCTGGAAGATGTTTGGGACGTTGAGAGCAAGATCCTGGACTGGTTGATCATTCACCTCAACATCAAAGGAATTCCCTTCATCACCCGCAAGAAATAGCAGTTGTTCCTCATCCAATAAAACCCCATTCTCTTGTGCCTGCATCAGCAGCATCTTATCTTTGAAGTAGTCCGAGTTCTGAGGATGTTTTGGTTGAGTACAGTTCCTTGCAATATGACCTAGTCCACCACAATTGTAGCACTTGATTTGTCTTCCTTGTCCTTGATTGGCATTACCCATCCTATTCTGAACATTTCCCCGGACATTTTGTCTTCCTTGAACCACAACACGCCCATCTTCCACAACAAGATTACGCGGATTAGATGAGGTTCTGAGTTGATTGTTGGTTTAAGGAAGAGTGCTTCTGAAGTGTTGAACCAACAGTGAGACTTGGTTGGAGAGATTATCAATTCTTTTGTCGAAGTAAGAGTTCCCAGAGTCTTGTTGATTAGTCTTGACACTTGTTGATTGCATGGAAGTTTGACCAAGGGAAGACTGGTTCTGTGATGCTTGAGCAATAGTCGGGTGATTGATTGATTCAACTGAGGATTGGTTTAGTCCCTGAACACTGGAGATTAGAGCAAGAGGATCATTTGAGGGATGAAATTTCTCTCTCAGCTAACGATCATACTTGGCATGTTTCTCATGTTGTTGTAGGTAAGCATAGAGTTGTTCATAGTTGGTGTTCCTGAGTCCTTTGTTTAACTTCACAGCTGTGACAAACCGATCCCATTCTGGTGACATGTTNAAAGTAATCGCCACACAAGATAATCGCCACAATAGGTAATCACCACAAAAGTTAATCGCCACAAAAGTAATCACCAGACTAGGTAATCGCCACAAAAGATAATCTCCACACAAGGTAATCGCCACAAAAGATAATCTCCACAAAAGTTAATCGCCAGAAAAGGTAATCGCCAAACTGACACTACAGTCCAAACTATTCGCTGTCCAATAGTACTTAATCTCCACGATATAATCGCCGGTCACTTGTACTTAATCGCCACCAAGAAAAACACCACAGAAGACTTAATCGCCACGAAGCAACTTGTACTAAATCATTCACCAACTCAAACCAACGACTGATATGACTATTCCAACTCAAAACCTATGTAACTACAACCATCCTAAACATAAAAGTACAATCAAAACACATCCTTTAACATCACAAAGATCAACCCAAGGTGTTTTATATAGAAACCTATTCTAACCAAGTACAACCACAAAACCAACCACAAATCCGTGAATCCAAGGCCCTAAGATGAAACCTAGGCTCTTGATACCAATTGTAGGATATCACATAACATCAAACTCGTGTGGTGTACATGTATGGATCGAATAGATAAGAGAAAGAGATGAAGAAAAACTTAGAGAGAGAAAGTAGAGAGAGAAAGATAGAACCTAGAGAGAAAACCAAAAAAAAGATTATGAGAGGTTCCAACCCTCTCCAACGATGGAGAGGGCTATTTATATGTACATGGTGTTGGTTGCCACTACTGGGCTGTGGATCGGGCTGACAATGGGTAAAGACCGACCCGACTCCACTGATACTAACTAATATTAATCTACGTATTAACTACTATTATAAATACTACGAGCTAAACAATGCTTAATCGTACTTGGGGTGACCGAATCTTCTATAAGAAAAATCTTATTCCTAACACCTTGTGATGGTTTCTGTTGAAGCTCGGATTTCCTTGATCAAGGCAGTGTTCTCTTCATGTCTCTTAGCAGCATCGGCCATAAGTTGCTTTAAAGTATCATCCAAAGTTTGCCTTCTCTCTTGATATGAGGGATTTCCATTGTACTTCTGATAGTATCCTGGAGCAGCTTCCCTAAACTTCCCTGAAGGTTGGAATGGTTGACCAAATTGTGTATAGTATGCTTCTTCAAA
The DNA here is from genome assembly GCA_014162995.1 of Artemisia annua. Taxonomy (NCBI): domain Eukaryota; kingdom Viridiplantae; phylum Streptophyta; class Magnoliopsida; order Asterales; family Asteraceae; genus Artemisia; species Artemisia annua. The sequence goes on from LBNU01007848.1 coordinate 6,833, forward strand.
GGTTTCACTTTCATTCTTTGTAGGGCAATCCTTGGTGTAGTGAGGACCTTGGCATTTTTCACATCCAACTTGGGCAGCATATGCTTGTTCATCTTTTTTTCATATCTCTACTAATTTTGTCCAATTGAGCTTGTATAGCAGCAAACCCGTCAGAATCAGTGCTGCTTCTAGATCTAGTAGAGATTCCATTGTGCCATTTTTGAGAATGATCAGCAGCTTCTTGGATTGCTTTCCTAGCATTTACTCCACTCATTTGTGGTACAGCTCCCTTCGCATCCAAGATTTGTCTAGTAGGCACGTCCAATCCTTGATAAAATGATATTACATCCTGCATTGTGGTTAAATAGTGTTGAGGACATTTTACCAACAGATCCTTGAAACGCTCCCAAGCCTGATAGAGAGTCTCATCGGGCTCTTGCTTAAAATTGTTGATAGCCTCCATTTTCTTAGCAGTTTTAGCAGGTGGACAATACCTTTTGAGGAATTTGCTCTTCAGTTCTTCCCATGTAGTGATCGAACCTGCTGGTTCATTTCTTAGCCACTTATTAGCAGCTCCTTTAGTGAAATTGGGAAGACTCGAAGATAAGTTGATCGTCAGAAACTCCTTCTGTAGTGAATAAATCTGCAATCTCTAGGACCTTTTCCACATGTTCATTAGCATCTTCATTTTCTGTCCCACTTAAAGCATTCTCTCTTAATTCCTTGAGAAACTGACCCTTCAACTCAAACTTTTACTTGTCGTCAAACTTTGGCCTAGCAATTCCTGAACTATAGTCGGATCGGGTTTTGTTCATGTATTCCTCCATAGTAGTGTTTTCCGTCATTGTTTCTGTTTCTACTTCCTTTTTTTCCTGCTCAGAAAAATAATCAAGCTCTGAAGAACTTGAAAGGTCAAAGCTTGTTGTGTTGAAAAGCTTTTTAAGTGAATGAAAAGCTCGCTCAGGTTCTTCGTAAGGTTTAATTAGGTTCTTGGTCGAACTTCTGGTCATGCACTACCTAAAATCATCACAAAAGCATCAGTAGGGTACTAGGGTATGTTCAAGAAAGTGGAATATTAGTAAATTAATAACGAAAACGGAATACGAAAAGTAAAAGTTGCTGATATCTGCAGACGATGCGCCGTATCCTGAAAAAGGATACGCCGTATCTTATTACGTTAAAATTAAATCAGACTTTTATTTAGAAAATAGATGCGTCGCTTTTGAATTAGAATGCGCCGTACCTGTCAAGTATCAAAAATCAGTTATATGTATAAAAAAATTAAATGCGCCGCATAAGTAGAAGCTAATGCACCGTATTTTCGTTATGTATCAAAATACAAGATTTTTGATTTAGTAGATGCGCCGTATCGATAAATTGATGCGTCGCTTCTGTTTAATTAATTCGAAAACTGTTTTTAATTTAAATATTAGATACGCCGTATCTGTAAAAACAGATGCGTCGTATGGCGTTAAGGTTTAAAAAATTCTTATTAAAAACAGAATACGCCGTATCTTGGTGAAAAGATACGTCGTACTCGAATTTATTAAACACGTTGTATTTATAAAATTAAAACGCAATACGCCGCATCTGAGAAACGGATGCGCCGTATCGTTTGTATCAGCACAATACAACGACAACAGTTAGTACAAAAATAAAGATAAAATAAAAATAAAAAATAAAAATAAAAAGAAAATTACAGAAAATAAAAACAAACAAAGACAGTAAATATGCAAATTATACATTGAATGCAATCTAATTAATATACAACAAGTTAGTGGTTAGAATCTAAAAACCTAATAAAAAGAAAATCTAATTAAATTACTAATCAAATTAATAGATACATACAATTCACTTCCCGGCAGCGGAGCCAAAAACTTGATGCGCGTGATGTGTCGTTGCGGTTTAGGAGTGTTAATGCCTACTCAAGTTTTACATTTATATTTAGCCGACTTATCAATAACACACATACTTAACGAGCAGTGTACCCGGTCGGTATGTATATAATAGTAAGTAGAGTGTCGATCACTAAGAGTGGAACGATTTATCTAATTAACCTAATTAGTATTTTTAATATCCTAAGTTAGTTTTACAGCCTAATCTAACGCAAGGCGGTTCAGCCTGAGAGACTGGCACAGATTGGTTTTATTAAATAGTAAATTAAACTAATGAGCACAAATCAGCGAATAGCATACACGTACACAGATAGATAATAGAAACTATAAGAAGACCTGTCCTGATAATTAAATAGCTTTTCACTTGTTTTATTGCTAGTTTTATATGAAGTGTATGTAGTTAAATCTTTCTCGTTGGCTCTAATCACATCGGCGGGTCTACCCTTAATGATAACTTATTACTATCCTATTCATCCAAAGACGTCAGATTAAATAGGGTAGGAAGGGGTATGGCGGCCCAAGCAAGGCTCAGCTAGACACAGAGGTTATCAATGCACTAATATAAGTCACCAAAGACATTATCATATAAACTTTAATTGATGTGAAAGCAATTTTAAGAGGTGTGTATGATTTTCCGTAGTCACATACACATGCCCATCTATCCTGATGAATTAAAGCATACTATTACAATAAAACAAAAATACTTAATGAATTAAATACATGCAGAACCTTCTTACAGCTCTAATATCTTCGTTTGGGGTGTGTCTTGTGTTGCTTCTTCGACTGAACTCGGCTCCTTAGGGTTATGTTGCACACAAAATTCGTATAGGTCTTGGGGTATTTATAGTTTTTGTCTTAGGGTTCGATGCGGCGCATTGACTTAACTTTGCGTGGGGTCCAAGATTAATATATTCTGGAATATTTGTACACCGTCTTCAGATGCGGCGTAACTTTAATCTTTATGCGGCGCATGTTCTTCAGTGCTTGGATTGTATCTGGTGAAATCTTGATAGTGATACACCGTATGTCAAAAGTATAATGCGGCGTATCTGGAGTAGAACAAGCTTGATCTTCTTCGTTGACCAAAGTTTCATAAGCGGCGCATGGTAGAATTCCATGCGGCACATTCTTCAAAGTCAGGCAATGGTCTTCGAATTCATCTAAATATGATATTGCGGCGTATCTATTGAGAGAGATACGGTGCATCTTCTGGATTTCAGTAGACTTTTGACATCTTGCTCGTTTTGCTCCATAATTAGTTCAAAATCGCCAAGTTTCACCTATTACCTGTTTTTACCTGAGAATCACTAAAGTAAACATTAAAGTACCAATTCTCATATATAATAAAGTAAAACAAGCCAAATAAATAGGATAAATGATGATAATAATATGTACTTATTTGAGTTCATCAGCTGCAAAAAAAAAATAATAAATAAATAAAAATAAATAAATAAATAAATAAATAAATAAAAGATTCATGATTAAAGACTGCATGAATAAAGCATTTTGCACATGGAACTATGGAAGAGAATCTTATTGCCCTATTATTTTCTACCCATTCTGCACATTGAACCTGCACATTGAATAAAGAGACTCCATGTCTTTATATACCTGCATTCACCACAATTCACCATTGCATCTCACATTTCTAACAAAACAAACACATGAAAAAAATAAATTCCAACAAGAACAAGAAACCAGGTAGTGAACACACCATACAAATTTTATTTTTTTATATTACTTATTTTTTTTTTGATTTTTTATGCAGAAATTATTAACATTTCAAGCAGTGGTTCATCTTCATATGAACCAGGATGGTCCAAATATTTTCCAAAAGTTGCAGAGGAAAGCTCTGATTCAGGGTATGAGCAGTTGTATGCTTATGCATCAAAAACTGGTACAAGTGCAAACATTGCTGATGCAAAGCAAGCTTTTAAGGAGAGGGTTAAGGTTCTTGGACTTGCAAACAAGGAAACTTGTGAGAAACTTGGTATCAAGTCTTTTGAAGTGAAAAAGCCCACAGGTGGAAAAGGTAAGGGGAAAAAAAGGGTATTTAGTATGTTTGGTTTAGGGTGAAGATGTTGTCTGTGTGGTTTAGAATCATGGTTTTGTATGTTTGGTTTAGGATCATGGCTTAAATGCCTTTCAATATATCTGCTGTATCCAAGTTATGAATGCAAAACCTATGACATTTGCAGCATTTTGATAAGCATTTCCAAATACTACTTATCCAAACATACCAACAGATCTTAAACAAAAAGACATAAACATTTATCTTAAACATTGAACCTTAAACATTGATCTTAAACATTGTACTATAAACATTGATCCAAGCAGTGAACCATAAAGAGTTGCAAAAGACCTAAACATTGATCTTAACCTTCATCTAGTCTAACCATAACCAAAAGACCTAAACATTGATCTTAAAAACATTAGACATTATGCAAGTGTTCAAAAGACATTAACTAATACCTAATTTAGATCTTGGCTTTTCCCTTTGATATCTTTGTAGCTCTTGCAGAAGTTTGAGATCCACCAACACTTGAACATTGTGTTCAAGCAACATTTGAACTCTGTGATCCAGCAACAGAAGTAGCTTGTGATCCAGCAACCTTCATCTTACATGTTCTTCTGTTGTGTCCTGTGGTGTGGCATTTAAGGCATGTTACTGTTTTCCCAATCCTAGACAACTTACCACTTTTAGACATCCTTTGGGTTGATATCTCATCTGCAGTCTTTCTCCTCTTTTTTGGCGGCCTTTCTATCTGTTTGTGAACCTTTGGGGGAAGGATAATGTATGGGCTAGGATGTTTCTTCCACAATGGTCTTCCAGTGCAAGGTTTGATGGTATGACTGTACTGCTTCTTCCAAGTTGTGAGCCAATAGCATCTATGCACCATGTCTCTGGCAACCCAATTTCAGAATTGTATGCAGCCATGTCATTGATTACTGCAACTGCATGTTTACAAGGCATTCCAGTGAGCTCCCATTTTCTACAGCTGCAAGTATTATCTTCGACATCAACTACACACTGGTCTTGCCATGGCCCACTTACTTGGTACTTTGTTCCACCACCAAAAAGAATCTAGCATTGTACCATAACAATTGCTTTAATAAGCAATACCTTACAAATTTAGTAACCATTAAAAAGAAAACAGTTTACCGTGTAGAAAGTGGCATCATGCTTTATTGCATCAAACAATTTTGTTGCAGCTGGTGTTAAAGGTCCTTGACTATTTTCTATGACTTTTTGAACATTAACTATCCTTTTCATCAAGTATTCCCTATCAAATTCTAGTGCTGTCAGAATTGGAGCATCTCTTCCATCCAACAACTATCTATTAAAGACTTCACATAGATTGTTTAATAAAACATCACAGTGTGCTCTACCTACATTAAGCAATACAATGGGTACTAGTAATAAGAAATTTGAATAATAAGTAATACATATAATAAGAAATATTGAAACTAAATTAGCAATAGAATAGGACTTTACCACTGAAATGAGATCTTGACCAGTGCTGGGCAGGTATCTTCCTCAAATAGTCATAGGCTTCTTCATCCAATTTTTTTAACTTGTCCATTGCTCTATCAAAATACTAAACAGTTGTAGCTGATGCACATTTCCAAACCAAGTTCTTGTATTCGTCACCTCTCCACTTTTGCTTCATATTCTCATAAATATGTCTTACACAAAATCTATGCTCAGCACATGGGAAGACTTTTGCAATTTGTGGAAAACTAGAAGGGGGGGGGGGTTGAATAGTTTTACGTCCTTTTGTTTTATAAAATCTTGCTTCTAAAATATAGATTATGTTTACAAAAACTTTGTTTCAAAATATGTAATTGAGTTTGTGTCTATAGTTGTTTGAAAACCATTTAATTAAATTGTTGAGTAAAAACTACAATGTTGTTTATTACATATATGTATGTTTATATTTTTAATTTATTTATATGAAATTGATTTGTGAATGGAACTTAGTTTGATCTTTATGTGAAATCAATATATGTACAATTTAAGCAATCTTAACTAAATGCAATATGTGAATGAGTAAGCTAAGTAATGAACGAGAGATGGAAAGATCAAACCGAGAGACAAAGGATTTATAGTGGTTCGGCTACAAGGACACCTTCCTTGCCCTACTCCACTCCCCGAGCACCGAACTCGAGAGTTTTCTTCACTAAGTCAATATGCTCCCTTATGGCGGAGAAAACCGTACACGCCTTAGCTTACACCAATTTTAACGACACAAAGCTAAATGTCGAGTTCTAATCGTAGCTAGAACCAATCGCACAACTTCAATCACACCACAACTTCTTCACACCTTTCCACGCCTTTTAGACTCCTTCACAACTTTTGTCTCTCCACACCTTCACAACTTCTATCTAGTCACTACTTCAATTCTTCTACGTCTTCACAACTTATATTCTTCTAAGTCTTCACAACTTCAATACTTCTACGTCTCTACTTCAAGGCTTTTGTTTATACACCACACCAAGGTTTCTACTTCTTTAAGGCTTCTATGTCTTCACTACTTCTAGGCTTCTAACTCTTCACAACTTTACGGCTTCAACTTCTTTACTACTTCAAGGCTTCTAGCTCTTCACAACTTTACGGCTTCAACTTCTTTATTACTTCAAGGCTTCTATACTACGATACGGCTTCTATATATTCACTACTAATTACTACTTCAAATGTCACTACTTCTTATACTTCCTACCACTAATCCTATCCACCTCTACTTCTTCACTTCTTATACCACTTCACACCTTCAACAAATCTAGATCCTACGTCTAAATCTAATTAACTAATACACACCTTATACAACAAAGTATGAATGATTCACAAGATGAAATGAACAAACAACTTAGATAGCAAGATGATATTAAGTTGTAATACTTCTAGTCTTGATTGATAGAAGTATTATTCTCTTTGCACTTGAGTGTTGAAGCTTGAATCACTTTGAAACAAAGATTAATGTATATATGATCAAAGGATTTTAGAGGATAGAAATGGAGGTTTAAATCAGAATGTTTTTAGTGCAAAAAGGTGAGAAAAATCTGTGGAATGAATCAGTATTTATAGGCCAGAGAATTACTGTTCTGGAGCGTGCCGGTCCCCTTAATTGAGGGCCGGTCCACTTAATTTTAAGGGGGCCGTCTAGTGAATTAAGGGGGCCGCCCCCTCCAGAACGTTGGAGGTTTTTGTCATTTTGTGGGGAAGGTTTTTCTGGATTATTTTTGCCATTTTTTGTTGAAAATTTGAATTCATATATTTATAATGAATTAAACATATTATTTTAATTCCAAAAATGTTTTATAAAAGATATAAAATGTTTTGTGACATTTTATAAAAATCTAGTGATTAAGAAAATGTTCCTTTGATCATATAGTGCATTAAACACTTTGCTTATTCATACCTTAAGCGATTAAGTTGATAAAAGTAAGCATTTACTACTAAATACTTGTTTACGTCATGATCTTTGGTTCGATGAGTTTTCGTTTTGTGATTATCAAAATATAGAGATATCGGAAGATATGAATAACGTTTTTAGGCAATTATTTATATCAACACAATTGCAGGTATAATGCCCTACCATAACATATCTTAGAATTAGTAATTATTAAACACATTGAAGAAGATAGTTAGGAATTAAGGAAGTTTACCTTTTGTCTATCAGATATAAAGGTGAAATTAGACATGGGTGTCAAATCCAGATCATCACCTAAACAAGTCAAAAACCAAGACCAAGCGCTCATGTTTTCTGCTTCCACAATGGCATAGGCAACTGGATATGTCCTGGGGTTTGCATCTATCCCAACAGCAGTGAGTAACTGACATGGGTACTTTCCTTTCATGAAACAACCATCTAGCCCAAGCAAATCTCTTAACCATGCTTTAAACCCTCTTTTTAATGCTCCAATACACACATATATCCTTTTGAACTGTCTTGTTATATCATTGGGATTACAGTCTCTTTCTAGATCTAGCTTGACAGTTGTGTCTTCATTGCTCCTTTGCAGCTCTAAGACATAATCCCTTACACCACTATACTGTTTTGTAAAATCTCCCTTAACCTTCATCACTGCCTGACCCTTTGCTCTTTTGATCTTGCTTGTAGAGATATTAAGTTGATATTTCTATTGCAGTTGTGTTTTTAGGCCTTAATTGGGATTTTTGGGTTTGGTTTGATGACTTCTTCAACATCCTTGGTAAGAAAGCTATTTGTGCACTTCTTCACATCTCTTGTTTGCATAGAATCATGTGAATCAATTAGGGTTTGAACAGTCCATGTGCCTTGATTGTTATTAGAAATGTGCAAAGTCCATGGACATGTAATATGTTCATAAATATAAGAGCCTTTTTTTCCCACCTACCTTTATCCTCAATCCACCCACTTTATTTATTCCATGTCCAACATCATTTGGCCCACTTGTATTTGACCCACTAGCTTTTGTNATTACCTTTTGTCTATCAGATATAAAGGTGAAATTAGACATGGGTGTCAAATCCAGATCATCACTTAAACAAGTCAAAAACCAAGACCAAGCGCTCATGTTTTCTGCTTCCACAATGGCATAGGCAAGTGGATATGTCCCAGGGTTTGCATCTATCCCAACAGCAGTGAGTAACTGACCTGGGTACTTTCCTTTCATGAAACAACCATCTAGCCCAAGCAAATCTCTTAACCATGCTTTAAACCCTCTTTTCAATGCTCCAATACACACATATATCCTTTTGAACTGTCTTGTTATATCATTGGGATTACAGTCTCTTTCTAGATCTAGCTTGACAGTTGTGTCTTCATTGCTCCTTTGCAGCTCTAAGACATAATCCCTTACACCACTATACTGTTTTGTAAAATCTCCCTTAACCTTCATCACTGCCTGACCCTTTGCTCTTTTGATCTTGCTTGTAGAGATATTAAGTTGATATTTCTGTTGCAGTTGTGTTTTTAAGGCCTTAATTGGGATTTCTGGGTTTGGTTTGATGACTTCTTCAACATCCTTGGTAAGAAAGCTATTTGTGCACTTCTTCACATCTCTTGTTTGCAGAGAATCATGCGAATCAATTAGGGTTTGAACAGTCCATGTGCCTTGATTTTTATTAGAAATGTGCAAAGTCCATGGACATGTAATATGTTCATAAATATAAGAGCCTTTTTTCCCACCTACCTTTATCCTCAATCCACCCACTTTATTTATTCCATGTCCAACATCATTTGGCCCACTTGTATTTGACCCACTAGCTTTTGTTGGCCAAGTAGAGTCTGTAAACACATGACACTTTCCCCTACATACTACCCTTACCCTTTGTTTGTCATTCTTACAAGTATATAACTGTCTTCTACTAGCCACAACAACTTCATTAACCATTGCTGAAATTTCTTTTTTATTCCCAAACTGTCTCCCCACAAAGAATGAGTCTTTACTTTTACCTACACTCCCACTATGCTGAGCATGTTCCTTTCTTAAATTTGACATTGCTCTCTTTCTTTTATCAGTGCTATTTTCATTAACACTTTTAGTCTCATTGTCACTGTCAATGTACATAGGCTTATCAAAGTCATCTAGATCATATGCTTCTTCAACTTCTAAGTCAACAGTCTCACTGGCATTGTCATTTCTAACTCCCACCCATTCTGCATCTGTATCAACATTTTTATAGAATTTTTCCATATCTACATCCACTTCATTTACCTCATGTTCCTCATCTGTTTGTATATAATCACTATCTTGGCTATCATCACTCTCAGAACTAGTCTCATTCTCTCCACTAAAACTCTCAGAGTTATTAGCATCACTAGTCTCATTCACACTTGCTCCCTCATTCAAAATAGGTGCATCTACATCCACAGGCACACTTGGTCCATCTACATTAGCATTCATAGTTGGTCCATCTACATCAGCATTCTCACTTTGTCCATCCTCAAGCAACAACATTGGCAATCTAGTTTCCTTCAAACCAGGCTTCTTAAAAGGCATCCTAACTAGACTTGAATTCAAACCAGGCTTCTTAATGGTCTTCTTAACTAAAGCACTAGTTTCTTCTTCATCTATTTCCTCCAAAATCACTTTATGTGGTGATGTAAATAGTGATTTCAAATAAGTATCTAGGACTATACAATCATGCTCAATATACACATCAATCAGTTTGACCTTATTAGCATACCCAACTAGGTTCAGCACATCCATATCACCACCTAGTGCTTGTAATCCATGATCTAAGTCAGTGTTAGGTACTCTCCAATGATAGAACATCTTACAACCTTTACCCTGGTAACCTAACTTTTTAACCATGTCATTTAACTCAATCACAGAAAATAAGTCCACATCTATAAAGTCTATATAATTATGTTGCCCCTTTGTGTAGGTTCTACCTAGGGATTCAGTGAAAAATCCACCATGATGAATCTTCAATGAGAAAAAGTTGGGTCGCCTGTCATTAGCAAGTAACATAAACAATACTCCCTCCGTTCCAAATTTATTGTCCACTATTGACTTTTTTAGTCTTTCTTCTTCAACTTTGACATTAAATATTTTTGTGCATGCTATATAATATTTGATGCAAAATATATAAATGGATTGGGTTTTAAGTGTACTTTTCAATGGTATAATTTTTCATCAAGTATTATATAATATAAAAAAATATTTATGGTCAAAGTCGAACCAGTTTGACTTTGAAAATTCAGACTGGACAATAATTTTGGGACGAAGGGAGTATTAGGTTTCGATAAATAAAAGAAATGCAACTTAGATTATGTGGTTATAAATGAAATTCAACTTACTATATACTTGTTGTTCATCCACAGGATCATCATAGTCGCGAATTGTCCATTCCACAACCACCATTGTTGTTAAGCATAGATTGAACACTGGATTTGGATTTGGGGGTTTTTAATTTTCTTTTTTGTGTTTATGTGGGTTTTAGAGGGAAAACGAGGGGAGGGTTATGAGTTTCCCACCTAAAAAGAGGCGTGGGTGATAGCAGGGAGAAAGAAAAAGACAAAAATACCCCTCACGTGACTAACACGTGAGGTACTTAACGGGTAAAATTTTGCATCGTTAGTCCAGAGGGATGTATTTGTGCCAAAGTTACTAACGGTGGATGATTTTGTTAAGAAAAAAAATGATAGAAAAACAGTCTTTTTGCATACACAGGATGTATTCTGAACTTTTCTCCTTCTAAAATATTCCAGAGTACTATTAGCTAAAAATTTTGATTACAAAGACCCCTAAATGAAAATAAGACAAGCCTCCCTCCCATATGGCCGCATTGCATCAGGCGGTATGTCCCTCGTCTCCGGTAACTTGAATAATATGTATCTTTATTCCTCGTATAGTCGTATACACAACTGGAATGCATCAATTTATCATCTAAACTTTATGCCCAAATTCTATTATTCGCTAGTTTTGTAGTAAGTGATTTAGACGAACAAAAAAAAAAGACCGATCCCCTGCTGTTTATAAAAAAAATATTAGTTTTTTACTATTGAGTTACACACTTGTTTGTTTATCTGCTGCTAATTAAGTCTCTGATATTGCCGTGTATTATATCATTTTGGTGAATTTGTAGTGTGTAACAAGTTTGATTACTTGTATATTTCATCTTAGCTTATTAAGTGAAATGCAGGGTGCATACATCCATTGTTTACACTATCGACGGCCAATCGTTTTGTACTAACATTGACACATGCGACTACCTGGGTACTAATCGCTAGGTTTATTAATAAACACTACTCGTAATCAGGGGCGGAGCCAGAAATTTTTTGTACACTTTGATAAATTTTAGTAACTGCACTACAAATTGGTACATAAGGGGGGCAAATTACGAGAAAAGCCAAATATTTTCAAAAATTTACACTACATTTTATTTCGCTAGGGGTGCACCTGCCCCTTGTGCCCCCCTTGTATCTCCGCCCATGCTCGTAATCAGAGGGGTGACCCAGCGGTAAAAATACAGTCTTCCAAAGAGGAGGTCAAGGGTTTGAATCCAACGTGGAGAAAATTAATGAGGCTATCCAAAAGGGTAGTCGCCCTGGGATTAGTCAGCTCGCAATGTCGAGTCTGAAACCGTAACCAAAAACTACTCATATTTAGATTACCCAATAGGCAAATATATTTAATTCGACTTGTTAGTTGCTCTGTTATTCTAATTGACGTAAGCACGTGGTTGATCGCTTCCTTCATTTCTTTAGTTACCTTTTCATAATTCTTTTGTTGTTTCCCCCTATATTATATCATTTGTTCTTCATGTTTGCTCTTGTGAATATAAGAAGCTGTCGATGATTGTCAAACCTTTGACTGTAGTTCATAACTATTTCTTGATAGCAGGAATTTGATGAAATTCATTATAGGCTAGTCTTAGACTTATAGTTGACCCTTAGTTTGGAACTATATTTGACGTAGTGTTGGTACATCATATAGAAAGAAATTAAATGTTGCAATTTAGAGTTGACACTTTAATAAACAGGTCCTTTTAGTTACTATATATTATCATTACTGTTATCAGCTGTTGGAATTGCAGTAGAAACTAAGACTTAACAAGTAGATTTTTAGGAAAAATGATTCAACCAACTTTATGTTAGTTCTCTTACTGCACTGCTGATTAATCTTGCATGAAAGAAGACATTGTGGGTTAAATGTGCTCACTTTATTACTACTGGATGTGTTGCTTATTTGTTTCAATCGCTTCTGATCAAAACAAGTCTGGCTGCCACTTGGTTGCACTAAGTTCATGATTCACTACTGATTACCAAATTTAGGATTTGTTTTAGTTGGAGTAAACACTTCTTAGTTTTCTATCTCTAATTTGAATGAACTTTGGAAGGAGTTTTTATACACAAAGTAGTTGAAATTTTGGAAAACACGTTCAAAACATGGTGTCTTTTCCCTTTGGATAAGAAAAGCTGGGATTTTGGGTAACAAAGGAAACAAGAAAATATCAAAAAATGTGTTTTGTATAAGTATATTTTTTGACACGGTTGGAGCTATAAATTTTCAGTTTTGTGGAGAAAATTCTGAAAACAAACCAAATTTAACGTGTTTTCCGTGTTCTTGTTTTGTACAATTTTTTGTGTGGAAAACAAGGGTGTTTTCCTCTACTGAATGCACCCTTAGAGTCTTCCAATTAAGAAGTGATCGTTGTCTAAATGCTTATAGTATGACACGGGGTCTGAAAAATTCCTTATTTACATTTTTTATCTTATATTTGCTGATTATGTTTGCTTTCTTTTGCCTATATTGGTTAAATCTGTGTTAAAGTGTTGATTCCATGCACCCTTTAAAACAGGTGGGATAAGATGCATGTGCTGGTTCCAAAGGACAGTGAAATGATTTGGCATATAGAACATGGATTTGTCTTTGATATCCTCGACATAAGGGTTTATACAAGGACCAAGGTATGTTTTACTTCTACAGATACATATTTTATACAAGGGTATGAGTAAAACTTAAAGATATATTACCATCAAAGGAACTTGAGTTCTATCTAAGGAAAAAAAAAATAGAGTTGGCAGATAAATTGCTTCCACATTCCGTAAGAAAGACAAAATCTATAACATACATAAGGGTTCTCAACTTCTCATTACATAATCTTTTGCGTTACTTTGCCCATCTCTTATTAAGTTTGTTAGTCCACCTCAGTTTTGTATTGTTTTGGCAACCCTGTAGTTTCTGTTGTAAATCTTTAATACAATAGAGATTATCTGTCTAAAAATTTAAGTCCTATTTTGAATCTAATCTTTATCAGCTTTTTCTTTTTTTAAATGACGTCATAGCAACTATTTGTTTCTATTTGGACAACATGGTATTACTAAAATAATGAGAATAGAACTGACCTTATAGACATCGAAACTAAAACATAATACAAGTAATGGATTAAAAACAATAATACAGTCCATTTGGCTAACCGTAGAATGGGGGCATTTGTACATTATGCTCATGGGATGTTATTAACTTATTACCATTCAAAATTTGTTCAACTCATCCTTACTGTTCTTTAGACATGCTAGGGATTTGTTTACTAAATTGTTATCCTTAAATCCACTTTCAACATGCACTATATCACAATCAAATTTCATGCTATACATTGAAACTAAAACATAACACAAGTATTTATTTATTTATTTATTTTTTGAATTTTTAAATTTAAAGCTGATAAAGATTATCCAAACTCTATTTCTGAAGTGCTCATTTTTAAGCAGCTAAGTACTGCAGGAAAAAAAAAAAACCTAACCCAAACACCTAGTATATGACTATTTGGTACAAGAGTTTTGAAAGTAGCAATAGGTATATTTATAACATAAATTTATGGGGCTAATGAAAATCCGTTGTCTTATTGCAGCGAATTACCTGGACATGAGGAGGCAAGAAGTGGATACATGAGGAGTTTTTATACAAGGCTTAAAAGGTATCTGTTATTTATGGTGATATTAACTGCAATTTGAATATACGTTTTATTTGTCCCGCTTTAGCCGTGGTACATTATCTTTATATGAATTAGATATTTAAAAAGTTGGGACTAATGAAAAGTGTGTTTGCGGTTTACGTTTTTTTTTTTTTATTTATTTTATAATAAGATAAAGATATAGAGCCATTTCAATCCATGACTTTTTAGCACCCTCAAAAGCATCAATATAAAACTTAATGCATTAAATTTTTTTATACTCCTTAGTCCTTCCCCATAGCCCACACACAATTAGGATTGGGTATTGTTGCTGTTAGGATGTTATGGTAATTTTCTCATAATTCTTTGACTCTAAAAAGAGTAGTAGCCCCTAAAAGTTAAAAGCCATGAACTAGTACAAATCTTCGGATTCCAACTTATATCCTTGGAGGAGGCTTGATTTTTGTTTGACAATCCATTTTAAAAGTTATAACTCATCTTTGATATCTTGAACATATAACCTATCAGGCTATCATATGTTTGTTACTTCCATAATTATCTTAAGCAAAGTTATAAATGGCGAGAGGTGTGGCGTGGCGGCAGAACCAAACCTCATGTCTTAGCGGCTAAGACGAAGCTTTTGCGTTTTTAAGGCATGACATAAGGCGGCACAAAATATGAAAATATTTATATATTTTTATCATATTTCATATATATCAAGCTTATAAAAAGCGTTGTATATAATGAATAAGGTTAAGAAACTGTCCTTACATGTAATATTCTTCGTTTAAAAATAAAATAAAATAAAATAAAAATTATCGAAGTTGTATTAGAAAACCCCGCAACGCCTCACTCCTTAGCGCGCCTTATCGTGCCTTTTCCCGCCTCATCTCACGCCACGCATAGAGTCGACGCCTTAGTCTATTTCGTAACGTGGAGGCCACGCCTCACCCCTTAGCCGTGCCTTGGCGCCGCCATGGCGCGCCTTTTAGAACCATGATCTTAAGAAGTATTATTTGTGGCTTGTTTGGAATTTAACTGAAACTTTCACTAGTTTATAGGGTCTTTGTAAATCTTTAATGCTAGACATGATTATCAACACAATACCTATGACTATCATTATATACAGTTGTATTTAGTAGTAATATAAATAATAGATAGTAATGCCATCACAACCACACCACCTTATTACGCACTACATGTGCCAAGGAGGGTGTCTAGTAGATCTTGTATTACTACACTACACCTAGTTATTCTCATACCAATGAAACTAAACTAAATACTTTGGTGTATAAACTTTTTAGCAAGCTATAGTATTCATTTATATGAGATTGTTGAAAAATTTGCTCCAAATATTAATTATATGGGATTGTAGAGGACATCGTTCCAACTTCTTAAGATTGTAAATCTTAAATCTTGCCTGATAAGAGTGTTAGCCATCCATAAGTAGTGTATTTATAATCAGTTTTAGCTTATTAAAAAATTGGAAGATTTTATATTGAGGTGGCAGAAAAGGTGGGTCGGGTCGCGTCATGGGTCTAAACGAGTCCGGGTATGGGTCTAAATGGATGGGTTTAAATGGGTCCGGGTCTAGTGGGTTTTTGTTTAATTGACCTGCCTATTTTCACTTTTGAGTAAAATATGACCCGCTAGACCCGTTGGGTAATTGTTATATAATTGCACTTTTTATCAAATAACCAATTGGACCATCTATAATATTTAGGGAGACCCAACCAGACCCATTCGTTAATAGCTATTTACCCACGTTTAACCGGTGGGTCTCAAATTGCCATCTCTAATTTCATAGCACCATACTTAAAGTTTAATTTGTTATGTTATTTCTAAATTCGGTATTTTAATATAGATTTAGTCGAACTTAGTGTTCCATGAACCAAAACTGAATTTGAGGAGTACAAATTTATTAAATGTAAGCATTCTTAATAGCAACTTACCTTTTTTTATTTTATTTTTTTTTATTTATTTTTTTTGGTTAACCATGGTTTCCGATCCTTTGGTCGATTAATTCAGCTGGTTTAGGCCCACCGCCACACAGACTCAAACCTGCTAAAGTCCTCCCCTTAGGGGAGGTTGGTGTGGCCACTTTGGGGTTGTTTGCACCATTTATGATTTAAACCAAAGACCTCTCACATTTTACTGGCTTGCCCCGCGGAGTGGTTTTAAAACTTAATTACAATACATACTTAGGGCATGCTTGGTAGGGGGTTATGTGGGGGGGGTTGAGGAATGGGAAAGATAATGAAAAAAGTTGCTTGGTAAAGTATAATGCAATGACCCATTACCCAATAGTTGGTAATGGGCCATTACCCAATAAATTGGGAGGAATGCTTTCCTTACCCTTTCCTTTTCCTTAGCATTCCCTTTGCCTTCCCCCTTTCCCTTCCCATCCCTAATTAAATTACATGAAAGAAATAAAACTAAAAGTAAATGCAAACTAATGATTGAACGTCAAATTGGAAAAAACTTATAATGCTAGCCGTAATTAATGACATTCTTTTTTCTTTATGGAGTACATATTACATTTCTAAAATAAATGGTTCTATTCCACTATATTTGAGTTCAAATTTTATAGCCACATATATTGAAAAAATTGGTCGATTGAAACCTATTGATAAATAAAATAAAGTTTATTCCGCAATATTGTTTTCAAATCATACAAATATGATGAAATTGGTCAATGCAAACCTTATTGATGAAGTATGATAAAGAAATTGTTTAACTAGAATTTGTAATATATAAGTGAATAACCACTAAGTAATGGCGTATGGTTGAAGGTATTATAATCTATAATATCTTATATGAGAATTGGGCGATTAAGTTCATTTGGTTTGATATATATTATCTTTACTTACTCCATATCGGGATAATCAATAAATCGGGGAATGAATATCAATTCTAACATGGGTGTA
>LBNU01007848.1:24975-67119 GCA_014162995.1 Artemisia annua
CCTGATGCTATTCTGATTATCATTAACGACTTGCTGCCAAATAACTATAATCTCATCCCACAAACTCTAATTTAGATGCAACAGTATTCAGCAAACACTTTGCCTCCCCTATTCACCACAAAATTTAACTTAACTCGTCTTGTTTGGGCAACAAAGCAATTTATTACTTTTATGAAGAGTTGGTGACTGGAACAGTGGAACTTAATATGCTTGTTTAACTTTTTCTTCAATGTTTGTGTATTTGCCAGAAATTAGCAATAGGATTCCGGCTCAGGCTGAAGGGAGCAGAGTTGGGAGCAACTCCCCAAGAAATTCTTCTTCTTTGTATACTCAACATCTGCTAATGGTAACCTCTCTCAGATTTTATTAAGTTACTATAGATGGGCTGGATAACATTAAAGTCTTTGTAATTTTGTATACGTCTATGATATCTTTATTTCAAGCACTTTGGGATGGACTGCATAGTAACTGTCTTGTGAGGTTGCATTCATTCCTCGCGATATATTGATTGACCAACTTCTCGTGACGGGTTAAAGTATTATTTACTTCTTATTTCATCTAAATTTAGTATTAGTATTATAGTTACTATTACTATAATTCTAGTATTTGTTATTAGTGTTATCATCATTGCTATTATTATTGTTGTTGTTTGCTGAGCTTGTTATGTGGGGCATAATTTAAGACTAACTGCATGAATAAATACCTTCTATGATCCTTTATATATCCTTGAATCGCTCATATTGAACCTGGTTTAGTAGCTATGAAATCTTTCCTGAAATCGTAATCAGGCTGTCTTGATCTTGAAATTGAGATGTATGCATTTGACTCATTAAAGTCAACTGTTATCTTTTGAGGTGTTGGACTTTTAGTTACTAAGGGGTTGTTTGGAATTGCTTGTCTTTTAAGCTTTTTTGCTTATTTCTAAACAGAAACAGATTTCCATTATCCACTGCTTCTTGCTTCTGACAAGTAGGAGTTGCTTATTTTCAAGTGTTATTTCTCTTGAAATTAAAATTAATTTTTTGAATCATATTTAACTTGAAATTTTTCATAAATGAGTTTCATTGAAATTTTTCAACAAATACTTTTATTGTGTGTTTGTGTTCTTGCTTATTTATTTATTTAATAACAAAATGAACATATTCAAACATCATTTTCATAACATATATTTTTAAGCAGCTTATAAGTACTTATTTTTAAGCAGAAGCATAAGCAGATTAAACCACCAATCCCAAACACCCTCTAAAGATTGTTATAAAGCTTTAGAAGCAAAAACTTATTTCATGTTTGATTATATTCTTTTGCTGATTGGCGACTTCTTGGAGGACAGGTTAAGAGTTCACTGCTTCTATATAAACAAAAGATGATGGCGAGGGAAAAAGGTAGTTCTTTTAACCGCTTGTTGTCAATATGGAATCTTGATTAGCCAAATAACTGTTAAATAGTAATAATGATTTCTTTTGCCAGAGAGAGCCAATGGGAGTTCATCTCGGGGAAAAGGCTGTGCGGTGGAGGATATTTTTAGAGGTTATATGAACTTCAAACGGTAATTATCTTTCAACTCTTTTCATACATCACCTACTTACCGTGGACTTGTGCTGATTAACAAAGAAGTACAAAACTTATTAATTTTTAAAAAATCAAAACACAGACCAATTAAGTTTTTCAATCTCAGAACTTTCTATGTGAAATGAGTAAAAAATTATTTTTGTTTGCTATTACTTACGGAGTATTATCTATGACATGCATTTGGGGAAAAATATTACTTCAACTATAT
Organism: Artemisia annua; assembly: GCA_014162995.1. Classification (NCBI taxonomy): domain Eukaryota; kingdom Viridiplantae; phylum Streptophyta; class Magnoliopsida; order Asterales; family Asteraceae; genus Artemisia; species Artemisia annua. The sequence goes on from LBNU01007848.1 coordinate 26,753, forward strand.
TTAAGGCTTGGGCCTTTAAGATTTGATATTGTATATACTTTTTTGAGTTAAACCCAGCTGTGATATCTTTACCTAATTTGTAATCTAGTTGTGTGACTGTGTCTGAAATAAAAATGTATGCATATGGACTCCTTAATGTTAGCTGTTTCTCTTGGGGGCTTGGGCTAGTTGTATTAAATAATCGCTATGAGTATAAAGTTTTAAATGAACACAAAGTCTGACATTTTTATGTCTTTTTTTGCCGTTTGGTGGATAATTTTTTGATGGACAGATACCCATGAAAGCGGCTGTGCGAAAACTCAATATGCATTTGGCTAGGAGCTGAGAGTATTAAATGTTTGTTTTTTTATCATCGTATGATCATTTTCTTGTCGAACTAGCTGTTCTGTTTTTGGGTAAAGCAACGTTATTTGGGCTCTTCAACATTAGCATGTATTCTGTTGTAGTTCAGCGGCTTGTACCTGGCATTTTCTTTCCGTTTGAGTGTAGTACTTTTTTCTATTGGTTATACCATCTTTTGTTTGTTTTCTTGATCGTAGTACTTTTTATTATTGGTTTATGCCATCTTTCAATTTTTATTTTTTATTTTTATTTATTTTTTTATTTTTTTTTCTCTCGCAGTACTTTCATCTATCTTGATCAACTTTATTTTGAATTTCATAAACGTTTTAGAAGACCCTCCCTAATACTCAAAGACAAACTTTTCAAACATGACACCTCTAGCAGGATATCAATTGTTAGTTTTACATGACACGAAAAAAAAAAAGTATTTTTGTTCAACCAAGGTTATTAAGAAAGTGTAGTGAATACAATTCATATTTTTGAATCTCTGTCCAAAACACTCCAACTATGTTAGAAAACTCGAACTCTAAGTTGATTATCTAAATTGGAACAATCTCATTAGAGGTGTCTAATAGTTGAGATAATCTGGAAAACAAATTTTCAACAACATGAAGCCTGAATTCGAGTATATTGCTATTGATTTGAGTTACAACCCAAACTGAGTTTCAAATTGTTTTATTATTTCAGTTTTGAGTTGGCAAATTTTAAACCAAGACAACTTTGATCGAATTAAGTATGGTTTTCAAGCTTGTATGTTTTGTTTTGTTTTGTTTTTATTTATTTATTTATTTATTTATTTATTTTATTATTTATTTTTTAAATTCATTGTTTTGATATGCCAAAATTTGTTTATACTACAATTGCCACGCAAGATGGGATCGGTTGAAGTTTTGCTCAATGACCCTTCTTTGAAACTTCTGCATTCGTTTGAATTTCATTTTTTATAATCTTTGAAAATACCTAATCCCTGCTGAAAGTAAATTGATGTTATCATGTAAAAACAAAATTTGTATAGCCTGTGGTCAATGGTTAGCAAGATCCGAAGTAACAATGGTATTCTCACATCGGCAGATCCAATAAGCTAAGTCTTGTGTAACACAATCTATGGCTTGTCGCGTTCTATGGCTATTTTTCTTATTAAATTGTTCGTTGATTAGGTTTAAACTATTTAGTTTTTGGGTTTGGTTGTTAGATCTCGGTTAGTCGAGATTAGTTTGGTTTTTTATTTTACTTCAAACTACTGCCAAAAAAAGAAAAAAGAAAAAAAAGGTTACATTGTATAACAAAGTTGTCAATGCAGATGACATAAAATATGCGCCAATTTACAAAGGTAACATATATAATATCGTCGAGAGTAAAAGGATAGATTTGCCCTCACGTGATCAGAGATAGTGCCTAAAACTAACGGCCGTCCGAGCAACTCAAAATGGACAACCACAAGGACGACTAGTGTACTTTTTGAGAGTTAAAGACGAAACTTGCAACTTTGGGTAAATGCGTCCCCTCGACTGTACATGACGTATGTGTTGACTTCAGTAGTACTTGCGTCTTGCAGGGTGTTAACCACGCGCTTCATTAATGTGTTATGACCCAGTGGGCGTTTGCCAAGTGTCATTCACCGATTCATTTTCTTTGCCTATAAATATGGCCAGAAAGGTGGGGAGGTTACAACTTGCAACAATTATAGCCTTTTTTTGTCCCATTTTTTGCATCATTCCCAAACCCTAAAAACGCCTTTCAAGAAGGTTTTTTGTAGGCTTTTTATTTACGAAGGGCATTTCGTCTTCTTTCGGTTATCGTCCTCGTTGACCATAGCTACTCTTTCCGTTTGGATGAGCAATTCAATGGGTATTACGGCTTCAGACCAGACTGAAGGGTGTTTCACCTATGCTTTCCTTTGGTGTGGTTCTGTGTGGCCATAGTACGCTAGAGAGCTCGTCCACCCAACAAGTCTTGTATTTCTCCATCTTTTTCTCGATTCCTTTCACGACTTTTCTCTGTTGGCTACCTCTGCCTGACCATTAGCCTGAGAATGGTAGGGAGATGTAGTAGCTCTAAGGATACCCTGATTTTCGCACCATGATTTAAATGGTTCGCCAACGAATTGGGTTCCGTTGTCGGTTATGAGTGTTTGTGGCATGTCGAATCGGGTGATGATTTGATCTTAGACAAAGGTTAAGACTTTTCTTGAAGTGATGGAAGCTAGCGAGTTGCTTCGACCCACTTGGGGAAGTAATCTACGGCTACAATCACCTGTTTAACATTTCCAAGGGCAGCCAGGAACGGTCCGCATATATCGATGCCCCATTGATGGAATTGCCAGGGTGCAGTAATGGAGATGAGGTTATGTTTTGGGACGCACTGAACATTGACGTAAGCGTGAGATTCTTGGTATGTTTTGTGCTCAGCCTCTGCGTCTTAATTTACTGTTGGCTAGTAATACCCCATCCTGATTGCTTTGGCTGCTACAGCGCGTGACCCTAAGTGCATGCCACACATTCCATTGTGTATGTCTTTAATGATTGTTCGTGCCTTTGTTGGTCCAACACATCTTGCCATTTGGCCTCTGAATGTTTTCCGGTATATAGTGTCATCCCTGATGGAGTACATGATGGCCTTGCGCCTGATTCTCAGTTCATCCACTTTGTCAGGTGAGAAAATACCTTGAGATAGCCAGTTGAAAATGGGAGCCATCCACGTATCATCTGTCTGGACCTGGGATACCTCCGCAAGTTGGAGGGTGGATTTCTCATTCATGACTTCTACTAAGACCTCTTTTCTGAAATGTTCAAAAGTAAGAGCGACAAGTTTGCTTAAAGCATCTGCTAGTTGGTTCTGTCCCCTGAGATTTGAGTGATGGAGAAGGATGTCAAGTATGGCAAGATCTGGTTGACCATTGCCAGGTATAGCTTCATCGGCTCCTCTTTTGCGGTGTATTCACCGCTTACTTATGAGGCTACTAACAGTGAGTCTGTGAATACCTTGATTCTTTCTACCTCAATTGATTTGGTTATTCGCATGCGTGCTAGTAGCGCTTCGTATTCTGACTCGTTGTTCGAGGCTTGAAATTGAACGTCAGGGCATATGTGAAGTCGTGCCCTGATGGGCTTGTAAGCACTAACTCTGTCCCTGAACCTTGCTTACATGACGCTCCATCAGTGTATAAAGTCCAGGTTTCGTCATCGTGGCCCGTGGGTGTCGGCTGTGTTTTTTACTTCTTACCCGCTATTGTTGAAGGTGGTGTATCGACCTCGCCTAGAAAGTCTGCCATGATTTGCCCTTTAATTGAGTGTATGGATCCAAACTTGATCTCGTGCTCGCTTAGTTCGATTACCCATTTTGACATTCTGCCTATGTACTCGTGGTTCGATAGAACCCATTTCAGGGGCTTGTCTGTTAGGACGTGTATTAGATGTGCCTGAAAATACCTTTTGAATCACCTAGTAGTAGCGCGAACACCAATTTTTTTAGTGGAGGGTATTTGACTTGTGCGTCTTGTAGAATCTTGCTGAAGAAGTAGATTGGCTTTTGAACCTTGTCTCATTTCGCTAAGGGTATTGACCCGATTGCCTCCTGGGATATTGTTAGGTACATGGGGAGAGTCTCACCTGGTATTGGAGCCGTCAGGGTGGGTAGTTGATTTAGGAACACCTTGAGGTCTTGAAATGCTGCATCATCCTCTTCCGTCCATTCGTATACCTTTTTCTTGTTGCAGTCGTTTAATACTCTGAAAAATGGCAATTGCTTTTCTGATGCTCGTGAGAGAAACCGGCTGAAAGCTGCGAGTTTCCCGTTTAAATCTTTGTAGCGCTCTCAGGTTCTTAGGAGGAGCCATGTCTAGTACTGCCTGAATCTTTTTGGGGTTAGCCCTGATTCCCGTGGTGTCGATATGTGACCCAAGAACTGGCCATCTTCTACTCTTCTACTCCGAATGCGCATTTGGCTGGATTTAACTTCATACTGATGCACCAGAGGTTTGGAAGGTTTCGATAATGTCACGCAATAGGGCATCCTCTGTCTTGCTTTTAATAACCATGTCATCAACATATGCCTGAAGGTTGACACATATCTGATATTTAAATTCTAGATCCACCAATGCTTGGTAGGTGGCACCTGCGTTTTTTAGACCGAAAGGCATTTTGGTGTAGTTGTAGAGACCCTAATTGGTATAGAACGCTGTTTTGTCTTCATCAGATTTTCCTTAATTATGATCTGGTGGTATCCCTTGTATGCATCAAGGAAGCACTTGTATTTGAAATTAGCTAACAACTCTACTTTCCAATCGATGGGAGCTAAAGGGTAGTTATCTTTTGGACATACCTTGTTTAATCTTGTGAAGTCCACGCACATGCACCATGTGCCATTGACTTTCTTGACCATGACTTAGTTTGAGACCCAGGTTTAATATTTGACTGGTCGTAAAATGCCTGCCTGAATTAGGTCCGTGACCTAGGAATCCATGGCCTGAGATCGCTCTAGAGAAAGACTGCGTCTCTTCTGTCTTATATGTGGTGTGCATTGGTTTAAACCCATGCTAGTTCCCTGAGAATACCTGTCATGTCTGAAGTGTCAGGCGAATACATCCAGACTATTTGCTAGTACTTGTATTAATTGGTATCATTTGGAGCTTTAGTCCAATGGTAAGGGTGTTTGGGCCCGAGTCAATAGACCCGGGTTCAAACCTTTTCCTTGGCACTAAAGGCCATTTGATACCATCCCCCAACCGCAAATGCTCAGATTGACTGGTCAGCGAGGGGCCTCTTGTAGAAAATGGCCAGGGTTCATAGCCCACCTCCTGATAAGTATAGTCGCTGGGACAGGTGCTCATTGCCTGGGCCCGGGTCCTAGTGGGAGGGTCCGGTTGGCATCCTTAGGATTCATGGGACCAGGGTGATCCCACCGATCTTCACCTTTTGTAGAGTACTTGTATTAATTGGTTATGAACCCGGGGTGAGAGGTCAACTCCGATTGTGATTGGTTGATCTGGGTATTCAGGGTTTTTGACAACTTTTACTTGCTTGGGATTGTCTCCCAGAATGGGTGCCCATGCAATCTCTTTGATGTTGCTTTCTTCTACCGTGGCTACTAGACTTGTGTCTTTACCCGGGTAATCGCTTTTTACCTTAGCAATTCCTCATCGTGTTAGGAATTCTACTAACGACCTAATGGCGGAAACTTCCATGCTGAGTTTTTGCAGCGCTGTCCTTCCGAGTATGACATTATACTTGGATGTGGAGTTCACTATGTGAAATTGTAACAAGATTGTTCTCTACAGCGGGCATGTTCCTACTGTGAGATCTAAAGTTACTACTCCTTCAGGGTATAATCTTTCCCCTGAGAAACCGAATAGTGGTGTGGTTGGGGGTCTAAGGCCGGACCTGATGTATTTTGGAAGCTTGTTAAAACAGTGCTCGTACATTATGTCTATTGAACTTCCTCCGTCCATGTCTATTCTGCTCACCCTATGTGAGCATTGCTGTTATGACCACTGGATCGGATGATGGTATGAATGTGTCCTTCAGAATACTTCTCGATGGGGTACGTTGCCAGGTCTCCATGACCTTATTACTTCTTTTTGTGCCTGAGTGTCATTATTGAATCATGTTTGACACTCTCTATCTGTCCCCTGAGGAAATTTGGTTCCTTTGGGCATTGTTCTCTACTCTAGGTTGTGTGCCAGGGTAGGTAGGTCTGGGTGGACCGACTAAATGTTCTAGGTGTAAGGTAGGTTGCATGTTATGCCCGGGGAGTGGGCTAGGAGGGGATGCAAGGTGTCTTTCTATACGCTATACCTGGGGTAGTTCTCAGGTAATGGTTTGGTCTGATTGCTATGTGTGAAGTAATACAGATAAGGACAAATGAGTTGGTATGTGTTTACTTGAGTTTTTTCGAATAAGTGCGTGTATCTTGACCTGAGTTGTACATTTGTCAGACCCCTTTCCTGACATATTTCAGCATCCCTCACTACCCCTTGAACCTCGTGTGTTTGCGATTTTTGAGCTTGTGTGAGCGACCTGATAGAGTGGTATCTCTCGTAGAACCATGTTGGCTTCTTTGAGAAGAATAATGTAGGTAGGACTGTAAGGTCAGTTGCCGCATGTATCTTCCTCACAGGTTTCCTTATCTTGTTTCCAGGTGGCTGGTGAGTATCCTTTTCGGGTTTTTGTTCGTTTTTTTCCATGCGAGAGAGATTTTCCACTCGGATAACTCTAAGGTGGGTTTTGGTTATTTCCGAAATTTTAGGGTATTGGTCATCAGCCATGTTTAACCGAGAAACTAGTGGTTTTGAGGAAAAAATTTGGATTTTTTGAGTAAGAATGAGTGAAAATAGGTGAAACTTTTTGTAAAATTTGTGGCTATTTTGTATCATGTCCTCACGGATGGCGCCATGTTTACGTATAGTAAACCGGTTTAGAGATGGGATGAGAATGTTTTTCTTGTTTGGTTTCCCGTATTTAACGGTAAGGACCCGATGAGATTGATATAGATCAAGAAGCTCGGGTAACATTTAAACAAGAATCATACTTCACTGTTGTGGTGAGACACTATTTGCCCAAGTGTATGAAAACTTGTGTGATGTTGTGTGTTGCTCTCCTTTTAGAAAAAGGCTTGTAGGATTTAGAGATAAACCCTTTGGGAGTGATCAACGGCCGCCAAGGTGCCAAGTGTCGATCATCCGAGAGCAGACAATGAGGACATATATCATTAATGGTGCTTGTCGTGCGTGCTCACTGTGTGATGTGAGATGGTACATCTTAACCGCTAGTGACAGTTGGGGAGCAGTAGCTTTGTCCTTACTCAGTCATGCCTAAGAGGTCTTTCCAGGCCTACGTGGCCTGGGATTTAAGTCGGCCCTTTATCAAGTGTTGATTGGGCCTTGGTGAGGGCTAGATCCGAGTGTGTAATTAGTGGGCTTGGGCCTGAGCTATATATTTTATTAAATAAAAATTTAAATTACAAGTTCTAAAAAATTCACTACACGCATGATAAAAACTTTAATTTTACGTTATTCCTATTAAAATTTAAGTACTAATTTACAATCTAAACAAAAAGTCCTAACATAATTTGATATCCCAAAAGAAAACGGCTATTAACGAATAGACCATGTCCAACATAATTTGATATCTCAAAAGAAAAAGGTTATTAACGAATAAACCATGATTATTATTATTCTTACTTTTCAAAAACAATTATAGAAATTAGTTCAAACGATTTTTTTTTAATTTTATTTTATAAGTTATAACATGCTTTAATATTACTAGCAGGTTATCCGCGCGTTGCAGCGACGGGTACTCTGAAATAATTTTTTTCGATGAATAAGGTATTTCAGTTTATTATGTTCTTTTTGACAATAAATTTACGGATATCAAGAATTTCGTATAGCCCGTGCCCGTTCGGGCTCGAACCCGTTAGTCCGTGTCTGTTCAGACTCGAGCCCATTTGGTCCGCGCCCGTTCGGGCTCAAGCCCATTTGGCCCGTTGCCCGTTCGGGCTTGAATCTATACTACTTATAATAGAGGAAGGCACTTCCCTCCTCTTTAATATTTTAAGACCACTATTAATACAATTTTAAGTAAATACAACTTTGAAAGCATTATTTACAAGTATCTAAAGCAAATATAAAACTAAAAACACACTACTCATGTATTACAATTAATACATTATTAAAAACACCACTTCATTCAAAAATACAATTGAAAAAGCATAATTTACAAGTAGTTGAAGCACAAATAAAACCAAAAAACACTATTCAACACATACTATTAATACATAATTTAATTCACCCCTTCACCAAAATATACAATTATTTAACCACAATGTACAATTAATTAAGCTTCCAAAACATAAATATAAATCCAGCAGCCTAAAACAAAATAACATTTGTTCGCCAGAAAATTTAGTCACAGGGTGCCCGCCGCTGCATCGCGCGGATACCCTTCTTATTTGTATAATGTGCTTTATTATTTGTAGTAATGAAATTCAATGCAGGAATTGTATTTAATTTGGTTGTACAATATGCTTGATAATTTATATTTCTTATGTAAGGGGTGTTTTAATAACTGTATTAATTGTATTTATTGATCAGTTAAATAATTGACTACATTAAATAGCATTAATGTAGTGTTTTGTTGTACACTATGCTTCTTGTCTAGTACGTCTGAAAATTATGTGCATTAAAGTGTTGTACACTATGTTTCTTCTCTTGTAAGTAGTAGTCATTATAGTACTCCCTCCGTCCCATAATTATTGTCCACATTTGATTTTTGTAGTCTTTTGTTTTCAACTTTGACCGTAAATAATTTTCTTTGTGTTATATATTACTTGATGCAAAATATATAAACGGATTGAGTTTTAAATATATTTTTTATTGGTACAATTTTTATCAAGTATTATATAATACAAATATAAATATTTAAGGTCAAAGTTGCAAAATAAAGACTTTAAAAGTCAACACTGGACAATAATTATGTGACGGAGGTAGTAATTAATAACATTGACTACTTTAATAGCATTAATGTTGTAAGTCTGAAAATTACATCATGCTTATTTTGTTGTACACTATGCTTATTTTGTTGTAAATCTGAAAATTGGTTGCAGTTATTGTACATTGTGCTTAAATGGTTGTAATTTTTGGTGAATGGGTGTTTTTAATAGCATTAATGTTGTTGATACAATTTTGGTTTTAAAATGACACTACGCTTTATTTTGTTGCAATATGCTTACTTTGTTGTAATTCTGAAAATTGGGTGCATTAAAGTGTTATAAACCATGCTTAATTTCTTGTAAGTATTAAAATTTTGGAGTGCGAGTCATTCATGCTTTTTATATAACTCATTTTGTGATAAATGTTGTTCATAATATCGTTTTTGTTTGTTTGAATAATTGTCTGAGGTTATAATGTATCCGTTTTACTATTTCATTTTAAAATACTATATAAATAAATTTGCATTTAATTGGTGTAGTAAATGCAATAATAAAATTGGCATTTATTAACTAAACCACACATTATCAATATATATAAAGACCAGTTTTTCCGTTTTGAAAAACAGGCTCTTCTATTAGTTGGAGGCCCGTAATGCTACTGTTCATCCAACTGTTCATCCGTTATATCGCTATTCCCGTTCCGTTTTTCCCACTAATTAAATAAAAAGAAGAAGCACGCCTCTCTTGAAGCTTCCACACACTACTATCATCTTCCCCTCTCTCACAAAACAAAATGCTCCTCTCTCTAAATTTGTTCAAAGCAAATCAGTGGCCAAGGTTATTTTTCCATCACAGATTCTTCCATATCTTCCCACAACTCCACATTCTCCAGAAACCACCATCAAAGAACGACGCACATATGGTTGTGCAAACATTCATCGTGATTCACGTAAAGCAAAGAAACGCGCACAATCTAAGCATCCATAGTCTTTTTGTACCGGTATAACCGACTTCCAAAATGTTTAAGTGAGTCTTCACCTTCAATCTTCAATCTTAATTTCCGGGTTTTCGTTTTTATACACTACAATTTAGGGGTTTTTTGTGATATGTTATTTGTGATGTGAATTTTTATTTTTGTTATTTAATTTGATGAATTAAGGTGTTAGCTATGATGTTTAGTATTTATGCATACCAGGTGTTCGTTTTTATGCGTTAGTGAAAAAAGATGCTTCTATTCACTAAAAAAATGCAACCCCAAACACCCCTTTAAACTATTTTAAGGTCTATAGTCAAATGTTAGATTAGTCATGTTTGATATTTTTAGCAACGTTTTTGTATTTTTCATTCATGAACAAGCTCAAGAAAAGAGAACTGCGACTACCGAATATGTTCAAAGTCTCAGTTATGTCCTTTTGGTTTGTTTGTTATTTTGCTGCAGGAATGACCAACTTGCGTTTCAAGCCTGCTTACAATCCATTTTCTTCTTTTTCACTTTATGGTTGGAGGCCTGTAATGCTATTGTTCATCCAACTGTTCATCCGTTATATCGCTATTCCCGTTCCGTTTTTCCCACTATTTAAATAAAAAGAAGAAGCACGCCTCTCTTGAAGCTTCCACACACTACTATCATCTTCCCCTCTCTCACAAAACAAAATGCTCCTCTCTCTAAATTTGTTCAAAGCAAATCAGTGGCCAAGGTTATTTTTCCATCACAGATTCTTCCATATCTTCCCACAACTCCACATTCTCCAGAAACCACCATCAAAGAACGACGCACATATGGTTGTGCAAACATTCATCGTGATTCATGTAAATCAAAGAAACGCGCACAATCTAAGCATCCATAGTCTTTTTGTACCAGTATAACCGACTTCCAAAATGTTTAAGTGAGTCTTCACCTTCAATCTTCAATCTTAATTTCCGGGTTTTCATTTTTATACACTACAATTTAGGGGTTTTTTGTGATATGTTATTTGTGATGTGAATTTTTATTTTTGTTATTTAATTTGCTGAATTAAGGTGTTAGCTATGATGTTTAGTATTTATGCATACCAAGTGTTCGTTTTTATGCGTTAGTGAAAAAAGATGCTTCCTAATAGCATATGGATAAGGTATTATTATAAAGTTTGTTCATTTTTTATTAATTTGATGGTCAAATGTTTCAAATTGTTTGATTAGGTTTACGAGGAGAAATTTACAGCCGATTTGAAGAAGAAGATTAAAAAGTTGCAGAGNATCACTAAAAAAATGCAACCCCAAACACCCCTTTAAACTATTTTAAGGTCTATAGTCAAATGTTAGATTAGTCATGTTTGATATTTTTAGCAACGTTTTTGTATTTTTCATTCATGAACAAGCTCAAGAAAAGAGAACTGCGACTACCGAATATGTTCAAAGTCTCAGTTATGTCCTTTTGGTTTGTTTGTTATTTTGCTGCAGGAATGACCAACTTGCGTTTCAAGCCTGCTTACAATCCATTTTCTTCTTTTTCACTTTGTGGTTGGAGGCCCGTAATGCTATTGTTCATCCAACTGTTCATCCGTTATATCGCTATTCCCGTTCCGTTTTTCCCACTATTTAAATAAAAAGAAGAAGCACGCCTCTCTTGAAGCTTCCACACACTACTATCATCTTCCCCTCTCTTACAAAACAAAATGCTCCTCTCTCTAAATTTGTTCAAAGCAAATCAGTGGCCAAGGTTATTTTTCCGTCACAGATTCTTCCATATCTTCCCACAACTCCACATTCTCCAGAAACCACCATCAAAGAACGACGCACATATGGTTGTGCAAACATTCATCGTGATTCATGTAAAGCAAAGAAACGCGCACAATCTAAGCATCCATAGTCTTTTTGTACCGGTATAACCGACTTCCAAAATGTTTAAGTGAGTCTTCACCTTCAATCTTCAATCTTAATTTCCGGGTTTTCATTTTTATACACTACAATTTAGGGGTTTTTTGTGATATGTTATTTGTTATGTGAATTTTTATTTTTGTTATTTAATTTGATGAATTAAGGTGTTAGCTATGATGTTTAGTATTTATGCATACCAAGTGTTCGTTTTTATGCGTTAGTGAAAAAAGATGCTTCCTAATAGCATATGGATAAGGTATTATTATAAAGTTTGTTCATTTTTTATTAATTTGATGGTCAAATGTTTCAAATTGTTTGATTAGGTTTACGAGGAGAAATTTACAGCCGATTTGAAGAAGAAGATTAAAAAGTTGCAGAGGTATGGGGATCAGATTGAGACATGGATTCAGTTAAGTGAAATCAAGGATAAAAAGGTTGCACTTGTTGTGGTGTATTTATTAATATGTAAGTGTATTTCGGATTGGTTTACATTTCTTATGTTGTCTTCATTAATAAGTGTAACTCAGAATGGTTCTAATGTTTTATTTTGTCTAAATGATCTTTTATGTAGCTTCAGTTAGTTGTGTGGTTGAAGTACATGCTTGGATTCCTAGATTTGAAAAGCTTCATACTAAAGTATTATTTTCTTCGGATCTCAGGTATTGATTTTTAAAATCTTGGTAATTTTTTGGTCAAATTTTATAAATTTATTTGTTAAATCTATGTATATATTATGCAGGAATCTACAAGTGGAATTGCAAGCTCAGGATCATGCTCATAGAATCGGAATCAAAATGCCTGGTAATTTTGAAAATGGCAGACCATTCATATTGGAAAGGTATAGTTTCTTACTTTCTTGAATTCAACCTTATTTGCTTTCACAATTTTTTAAACTTATTGTAATGGTTTCAGATGGGTCTGCTTGAAAATGGTGCCGAATACTGTACAGGATTCTATCAAATTCTGAGCCCATCACAAATGGGTCTATCGATCAATATTGGTCTGTAAATTATTGAGTTTCATGTTTATGTTCAGGACTTTAATTATGTGAATGCATGTTTATGGGTTAAGACTCTTTTGTGTTTGTGCATCCGTGCCTGACAGGGCTTTCTATAGTACCATTTTGGCATCCAATTATGTTGTTGGATATATTGGAAAGTGATAGTGGCCCATAGTAACTTAAAGGAGCACACCAGCAGGTCTACCTACTATTAGCAAATGGATCTTTGGCATTGTATTTTAAAAGTTATTATCTGATTACTGTATCTGATTCACGTGTGTTTTGGAACATTTGAAGCAGCAAAAATACACGTGTTTCCCTATGATATCTGACTTGGAAGGTAACCAATGTAATGATAGATTTTTAGGTTTCTAACCAATGTAATGTAGATTTTTAGGTTTTCTTTTAATGATTTTTGGATGTTTAGAGTATTGTTTTAGGTGAAAAAGAATAGGATTCATTTATGGTCAGTATGTTATCCGGGAAAGGCCGTGTAATTCTCCTTTATGGATTCGGGTACCATTTTGACCATGTTTTTGCAAAGTTGAATAATGAACTCTTAGGAGAAAATCATGTTAAGATACTGAATGCTAGCATAAGCTGTATTGTTATAATGTTATTTATAATTAATTACCTCATCTTTTCAGGCAAAAAAATTACGCTGCGAGAAAGAAACCCGAACATCAGAGAGAATTGGAAGGCTCGAATTCCAAGGTTAACCTTCGAATTCGATTACCAATTATCCATTTTTTAAGTTTTAAACTTGACATGTTTAGTTAGTTCTAATATTATATTCAGTTGTGAATTTATAGGACGATAGCCAATTATGTGAGGGAGAAAACGAGACCAAGAAAAGTCTTTGATTCAGATTTATATGCAGGTGAAGCTATTAAAAAGGTTGGCATCTGCTAGAGTTTCAGGTACGCGAAACCAGTGCTTTGTACTTAGTCACTTGAGGTCAATAGGTTACTTGCATACTCATGGACTTTCTCCTTTCTTTTAGATGGGTTTAGAGGCTTTCTTCCTTTCGGTAGGTGGCATCTCAATAGCGTTTATTGCTGATGAGCAAAAAAGGGTCAAATAGGATTAAGTTTTAACCATTATAGAAATTGATAGCACTATTTTTTTGCCAATGAATGGAACTATATTAGGTTATAAAGAGTTGACGCCAACGGGATTTACCACTTTGGTGTTTTTAAAAATTCCGATTAGCTTAGAATGAAATGTGGAATAGGTGATGGAGAAATAAGACGAGTTATGCAACTGAACAACACTGGATATTTCTTGATTACCAATTTTGGTGGTGGGTTAGAAGTTTACAATCCTAAGACCGAGGTGCGTTTTGCTTTATTTGAAACCAAATTCTACAAAGTTATTTCTGAAACGTGTCTTGAAAGCCTTGAGTTGTTAGATAGTGGTGAGGTTGTATCATAGCTTTCGTTCTGCAACTGACCACCAATTGCTGGTATCTATTATACAAGTCAGAAGTTCAACGACCACTTTAGTCGGTTTGGCTCAGCCTTCAGGTCTAGATTTCTTCACTTGGTGCCGGTTTTATATTTTCCTGTAACCATAAGGATTTTGGTTTTTATTTTGTTCTTATTATCATAAATTGTTTGTTGAAATTTTTAATCATGTGGTATTTTAGCTATTTAATATATGTTATTTGTGTCGAAAAAAAATCCGATTAGTTAATGAATCAAGTAAATCAACCTTTTTGTGGTGATTACTATTTGAACTCAATTAATGTATGAAGTATAACAGAAGTTAAATTTATTAATAGGATCTAAGCCATTAAATCTATGTACTTGCGCTCATGCTCCACCCGATTACATGAACTGAAGTGTCCCATTTGTTGTTACTAAGTTTTAATATTTGTTGCAATGCACATTTAGACCTTTTTCATCCCCCCAAAAAAAGTTTAGATATTTGTTTACAGTATTAAGCTAAGGTACAAGACTATTTTATGGCTTAAACACTTATTAATATGATAATCTAACAAGAGTATTTTAAGCATTAAATTGTCCTTTTTGTTTACCTGTTGGATCAATTTAATACTTCTTATGATTACAATTAGTTTTTCTTTATCTTTTACTCTCTTGACCCATTTTCTTAATACATACCCATTGATATTTNGTTTAGATATTTGTTTACAGTATTAAGCTAAGGTACAAGACTATTTTATGGCTTAAACACTTATTAATATGATAATCTAACAAGAGTATTTTAAGCAGTCAAATGTCCTTTTTGTTTACCTGTTGGATCAATTTAATACTTCTTATGATTACAATTAGTTTTTCTTTATCTTTTACTCTCTTGACCCATTTTCTTAATACATACCCATTGATATTTCACTAAAAAAATGCAACCCCAAACACCCCTTTAAACTATTTTAAGGTCTACAGTCAAATGTTAGACTAGTCAAATGTTAGATTAGTCATGTTTGATATTTTTAGCAACATTTTTGTATTTTTCATTCATGAACAAGCTCAAGAAAAGAGAACTGCGACTACCGAATATGTTCAAAGTCTCAGTTATGTCCTTTTGGTTTGTTTGTTATTTTGCTGCAGGAATGACCAACTTGCGTTTCAAGCCTGCTTACAATCCATAAACCAAGCATGGAAATATTCAGGCACGGTATCATGAATTTGAAATCCTCTTTATCATGTAAGTATGCGTCGAAGTAATGATATAGCAACATTCATACGGCGATAACATTATTATGACGCTATTATCTTGAACATTAAGACGTTAGTTATTTACCATGTGTGGGGGTATTGTCTCCAATTTATTTGATATCATTATGGAAAAAGTTCATCGTTACCGTCTAACTTTTTCTAGATTTAAATAGGGGGCAGGCCACCTAAATCTTTGGAGACCAGTTACAAAGGTGCTTTTAGTTGGATGTCGGACCGCGCCTTCTTAACCTTTCCTTCGCATACTCAAGTGCTAAGCTAATGCAGGAGATGTCATCATCAAAAAGTTACACTTTCAAGGAAGACACATTGTTACTTTTTCAATATAGTTCATGCTACTCATGAAACAGACAATTTATTTATATATAATGTTAAAAACATAGACTTGGTGTAATAAATTTTGACAGAAATAAATGATTTTGGTAAGTGGTAGTGCTTTTTATGTTTTTGATTGTTTTTTAGCCTCAACACAATGCTCCCGCGGCAACGCGCGGGCTACCCGGCTCGTTTATTACATATATCACTTTTTATGACTATTTTTTGTGCATATATTTTGGATTTTGCTAAGAAATGCCCACTGGACAAAGGTTAAATTGTAGGTAATGAACACAAACTTTATTAATTAACTAAAAAATGCATTAAATATAAATTAAATGAACTTTTCAATTACTATATTTGAACATGATTTTCACTTAAATGAATTAAAACATTTAAATTAGTTAATCTGTGCCCACTAGGCATAGATTAGCAAAATTTATTAAATACAATTTTAAATTAGAAGTGCTAAAAAGTTCACTATACTCATGACAATACTTTTACTTTTACTTTATTACTATTAAAATTTAAGTACATATTTACAATCCAAACCAAAAGTCAAACATAATTTGATATCTAAAAAAAAGGTAATTAACGAATAAACTATGGTTATTATTATTCTTAAAGTTCTTGAGAAAACTTAAATTACTACATACTATTAAGTTTGTTGATGCATGATTTATTTTTTTTTATTCGTTTGGGCCTTGGCTTATTTTCAGTCCGTACATGGTCAGACTGCTGAATACTTGGCCCACGATGTGGTGTCATATATCTTATACAAATTTGGGCCTTGCCTTATGTTCAGTCCATACATAGCGAGACTGTTGAATACTTGGCCCACGATGTGGTGTGATAATTGCTTCTCTTCAGAACGTGAATTCAAGGCCAAAAAACATGCACATTAAAGTATTGATAAACGATAAATAAAAATAAAAAATATTACGATAGATTGATGTTGACCAAAAGGACTACTAGATTGCTAGGGACAATTTTTTAGCTCAAGACTTGCAATATGGTTCTTACAAAAAAACAAAACAAAACAGTGTGCCTATTTTAAAAAAAAATTAAATAACCACTTACTTAAACAATAAAACAAACATAATTTCTTTTCTCTTATTAATAAAATTTTATAAGAAATCCAGATAAACATACCCCAAAAAACCAAACTAAAGTTCCGGCATGCATACGAAAAGAATGCGCAAAACTAATAAACCAATTGTAAATGCAAAATACAGTAGGCAAGTCAGCTATCTAAAACTAAAAATAGATGCATAACAGACGATACAGAGTTCCTGACTCATACAATCAACTACAAGTTAACAGACAACCTAAACATAAAACACTAATAAAAGACCAGTACACATACGCTCATAAATGAGCAAATTTGAAACTACCTATCTAAGCACCTCAACCACACAACAACTATTACACACTACTAAATCTAGCAACAAACTATCTACGACGAGCAACATGTGCCGCAGATGCCTGTAAAAAAAGATGCAGATTGTCTAATTTCTCAGCCTCAAACTCGCGGATACTCTTAAAATACGTAACGGCATCAGCAAACACAACGTCGTCACCATTTCTCAACTCTACCAAAAACCAGACAACAGATATGCGTTCCCTACAAAGCTCCAACTCCCGAATAATAGCATCCAGGTAAGCTAACCGATCAGCCACATACACACACCAGCCATGCAAAAAAGATAGCCAACCTTGCTCTTCCTGAACCTCCCTCTGAAAACCCAGATACATTACATCAGAAATATTAGCCGAACGCGCCGAGTAAGCTAACTCCAACAACCAAACTAAACCATCCATTAAAGCAATAAGTAGTAAAACAAAGAAACAAAAAAAACCACACATAAAATGAATAGCAAGAGATGTTAAATAAAGAAAACTAGAAAAACAATACAATAAAAAAACATATTATCCTTCCCCAAAAAATAGTAATTGCAAATTCCTTCCCTAAAACAACAAACAACCACTGTTTGACAAGATCAATCAGGCACATTATTCCAGAATTTGAAATGTNTCTACGACGAGCAACATGTGCCGCAGATGCCTGTAAAAAAAGATGCAGATTGTCTAATTTCTCAGCCTCAAACTCGCGGATACTCTTAAAATACGTAACGGCATCAGCAAACACAACGTCGTCACCATTTCTCAACTCTACCAAAAACCAGACAACAGATATGCGTTCCCTACAAAGCTCCAACTCCCGAATAATAGCATCCAGGTAAGCTAACCGATCAGCCACATACACACACCAGCCATGCAAAAAAGATAGCCAACCTTGCTCTTCCTGAACCTCCCTCTGAAAACCCAGATACATTACATCAGAAATATTAGCCGAACGCGCCGAGTAAGCTAACTCCAACAACCAAACTAAACCATCCATTAAAGCAATAAGTAGTAAAACAAAGAAACAAAAAAAACCACACATAAAATGAATAGCAAGAGATGTTAAATAAAGAAAACTAGAAAAACAATACAATAAAAAAACATATTATCCTTCCCCAAAAAATAGTAATTGCAAATTCCTTCCCTAAAACAACAAACAACCACTGTTTGACAAGATCAATCAGGCACATTATTCCAGAATTTGAAATGTCAAACTTATTTTTAAGTTAAAAATCCAACAGAAAATACTATGGCAAAAAAAAAAAGAAAAAAAAGAAAGACAGAAACTAAACATACAGTAAAACCTCTATAAATTAATAGTGTTGGTACCGGGATATTTTATTAATTTAGCGAGATATTATTATATCGATAAATTGATAATTTATTAATTTAAAGAGGTTTTACGTATGACCTTTAAATTTTCAACTCTAATATACTAGCTAGTTACAATGTATACTCATTGGAGACAAAAAACAAATTTGTAAAACAAGTTCCAGTTAACATTTTATGAATTCACATTCACACTTTATGAAAATAAAATTAACACCTTTTGTTGCAATACGAGAAGACAAAGCACCAACTCTTTAGTGCAATAAGAAGATTTTAAGATAAACTCAATATAGATTTGAAGTTCAACAAAGAACAAGTGAATATGGATTTATTTTTTACTAAAAAATCTTAGGATTTTGAAGTGTATCTCTCAGACACACACATATATACATATACATGGAATTTTTAGTAATTATTAATTTATAGTTTCGTTGGGACTAATAAATATACACTAGGGTTTCAAAAAAAATTATTATCTTATTATTTTATCGATTGAGGTCCAAATTTGTACGGGTCCCAAGTTGGGACCGGACAAATTATTAATTTTATCGAGGTTATTAATTTATCGAGTATTAATTTATAGAGGTTTTACTGTACCCCAAAAAAAAGGGGGGTTGTCATAAATAAAATAACACGTAACACATTCTTAATGATTCACATCCTATAAAAAAAATAACGAAATCCGGCAAAAAAAATTTGCAAAGTCAAAAACGCGAAACAAAATCCCGCCGCAACGCGGCGGGTAATAAACCCCTCGTTTGTTATGATTTATAAATAATAAAGTCATAACATGCTTTAATATTATTATTTGATTACAGTTATTAGTTGTTATATTACTTATTTTGTGATAAATGTTGTTCATAATATTGTTGTTGTTTGTTTTAAACAATTGTGTGAGGTTATAATGTATCAGTTTTCCTATTTCATTTTAGAATAATATATAATTAAATTTGCATTTAATTAGAGCAGTAAATTATAGTAAAATTAGCATTTTATTAACTAAACTACACATTTATTCAATTTATCACAAAATGTTTTTTTTTTCTTTTTTTTTCTTATTTAACAACTGAGAGCATGAACGAATATTTTGCTATAAGCCAATTCTATTTTTTCATAGACATTATTGCACTTCCAATTATATTTTGCGAGTCCAATTCCAAGTAAAGATATTTATATAATATGATCCTAAAAGTTTGATTTTCATTATCCATCTAAATAAACAGTCATATTTTTTGTATTATGAAATTTGTGAATTGAATTTTTTTAGTATCACATAATATATAAAGGTGCAACATGATACACATACACGACAAAGAACAATTGACTACCAACCTAAACAAAATTGACACGGTAGGTGTTTTTTTGAATACTAAAATATATATTTGGTCAATTCTATGGCGCAAAACATTAGTTTCGGTCGATTTTTATGATACTCTTGTTTTATCCATTGTAATTTTATTTTTACATATGTATTAGATGCAGTAGTTGTCACACCCTCAAAATAGGGGTAATACCATAAAAAACATCATACTTGTCTTAAAATACACTTTTGGGTATCAAATAATTTTTTTTTCCTCTTTTCGGTACCGAACTTTCATTTTTTGGCCTCTTTGAGGCATTTTGTGACGATTTTGCCCCTCTAATTATTAAAAATCCAGGGGCAAAAATGTCACAAAGTGCCTCAAAGAAGCCAAAAAATGAAAGTTCAGTACCCAAAAGAGGAAAAAATTTTGTTCGATACCCAAAAATGAATTTCTTGGCAAGTATAGTGTTTTTTTATGGTATTTACCCCCCAAAATATCGTAGCGGAAAGGTAACCGGAGGTGTGACTTCATAGTAAAAAATCACACGGTAATAAAGAACGACCTCTACATGAGTCGTTTAAAATACTCTCGTTGTTACATAAAATTTAAAGAAGTCATGACATAAGTTTAAACGTAAGTGGTCCCGAAAGAAAAACATAGTTTAATACGATACAACGAGATAAAGTTTAGATGCATAAAAGTTCACGTAATGATGTCATGATGATGATGTAGACTCCATGCATACAAGTCCGTTTAAGCACCTGAGAAAAACATGCTTAAAACGTCAGCAAAAAGCTGGTGAATTCATAGTTTTAAGTAAATTCAACAGTGTGGACCACAAGATTTTCAAGTATATGACCATAACATCATACAAAAGGTATTACGATTTCACTAAGTTCATGACACCGAAACTACGACACTAGAGTATGCAAATCAATGCACATAGTAAGGCCCGACAAGTGTTTAACCCTCGACACTTACATTCCGACATTGTATAGGTCCGTTAGATCAATAACCTTGGTCAAGTAAGCTCTACTTACCCGAACGGGGTGTCAACCCCAATAGATCTATTTATAACACTCGCGCTTCCCGCATAAATTAACGGTTCATGATAGTGGGCATAGTGGGTTATCAGTACTTAGGCTAATCCATAACAGTTTAAAAGATACTTGTGTCCAAAGTAAAAGCAAGCATGTTCTTACCCAAAAAGTTGTAAAACAAGTAGTAAGACGAGTAAAATGTGGGGCTATAGTGATTTGAGAATGAATAA
Organism: Artemisia annua; assembly: GCA_014162995.1. NCBI lineage: Eukaryota > Viridiplantae > Streptophyta > Magnoliopsida > Asterales > Asteraceae > Artemisia > Artemisia annua. The sequence goes on from LBNU01007848.1 coordinate 47,693, forward strand.
GTCAAGTAATAGGGTACGACGGTTCTGGAATGCGATTTAAGTAAATAATGGTCCGACTTAGTATTATGTTAAATGAAATGGAATGATGCAAATGTATTCTTAAAACTTTGTATCACCAATGTAAGTTTGTTTTATAAGTCAAAAATACATTTTACGTCAAAGCTTACTTATTATTTTTAGGTTTTAATACTTTACAAAAATTCTCAAGTGTACATATTTAGAAATTCATGTCTTGCCCGACTTACTATTTTAGGAAACTTTCGACTCGCACGAAAAGTACTTAGACGATACTACAACAATTCTTAAAGGACTCTATGCCTCAATCGGACTCTATAACAAAAAAACGACATTGAAGTTCACTAATCAACTCTAACATCAAGAAGAAATAGTTGATGAAATTTTTGTAAAAGTGTGGTTTTTAGTCAACTTTACGTGTCCATAACTTCTTCTTTATAAGGTTTTACGACAAGTTTAAATACAATTCGAAAACGTGAGATATATGACTACATAAGAGTGTCAAAACTGGACTCGAACCCACGACCTGGGATAATATGAAGTTCTGTTTTTCAGCTTTTATAAACTTTTAGTGATTTTCAAATGGACATAACTTTCTCGTTTTAAGTCCGTTTTAATTGGTTCAAATGGCCACGTTTAGCTTATAACGTCTAGTTTCTAAAAAACTGTCATTAAATGTTGCAAAATTTAACTTCCCGCTGTCCGAAAAATGCGCCTAAAGACAACCCTCTATGACTACGCTAAATACCACTTTTAACTAACGAGCAAAAAAGTCTCGTCACAACCCGTGGGTGCAACTTTTCTCGTTTCAATAATAATCAAAGACAAATTAGTAATTTAATCTATTAAATTTTATAACTTTTTTTTTGAACTAAAATTTTCTAACTTTCAACATGAGATTTATGCAATAAGGGGGTGTTGTTAAGCTTATATGTGGGCTTACGAGCTTATTTAATTTCGGCTTATATTTCATAACATTAATTTTCCTGCTTATTTTGAGACTTATGGGCTTTTATAAGTTGATCATATCATAATAAACTTATATAAGAGACCACAAGTCTCAAAATAAGCCGAAAAGTTAGGGCTTACGAAATATAAATGGAAACCAAATAAGCTCACCAGCCACGTATATAAGCTTAAACAAACACCCCCTAACAGACAACCCCTAAACACAAATAACATACATGGAAGTATGAACAACACTACACAAAACCCGTAATATATCCCGCACTGCATCCACACTTGGGCCACCAGCCACCGGTGCTGTGTCCAGCGGTATGTCTCTCGTATCCGGAAACTTGAATAATATTAACATTTCACCTTCTTATATACAACTTGAATGTATCAATTTATCATGTAAACTTTATGCCCAAAATTTTTTTTACATACTTGTTTGTTTATCTGCTATGCACTTCTGCTAATTATGTCTCTGATCCTTTGGTGATTTAACATATAGCTTAGATGAAATGTACATGGATTACTATTTATGTATGCATTTGTGCGTTGGACCATAATGATTATTTACTAATTCTAGGTTCTATTATTAATAAACCACTATTAGATTAGTTAATTGGACTAGTTAGTTGTTCTGATTGATGTACCAAGGTAGTTGATGCTTCCTTCATTGTATTTAGTTACCTTTTCCTACTTCTTTTGTTGTTTTATCCTCATATTGTTCTTCATGTTTGCTCTTCTGCCTGTGAGACGTGGACTAACACATTGGAGTTTATGATTATTTCTTGATTGTAGGAATTTGATCAAACTCATATAGCGTTGACCCTTATTTTAAAACTATATTTGACGCAGTGTTAGTACTTCATATACAGAGAAATTAAAGGTTGTCCTTTTAGTTACTATATTTTATCACTACCGTAATTGGCTCTTGTAATTGCAGTTGAAACTCACTAAGACTTAACAAGTAGATTTTTAGGATAACGGTTCAACCAACTTTATGTTAGTTACTGGCTTACTGCATTGCTGATTAATCTCGCATAAAACAAAACATTGTTGCTTATTTGCTTCAATTGCTTCTGATCATAACAAGTCTGGCTGCCACTTGGTTGCACTAAATTCATGATTCACTAATGATTACCAAATTTAGGATTGTTTAGTTGGAGTAAACGTTTCTTAGTTTTCTATCTCTAATTTGAATGAACTTTGGATGGAGTTTTTATCTACACAAAGTGGTTGAAATTTTGGAAAACATGGTGTCTTTTCCCTTTGGATAAGAAAAGTTGGGATTTGGTAACAAAGGAAACAAGGAAAATATCACAATTGTGTTTTGTATATATATATTTTTTTGACACAGTAGGAGATATAAATTTTCAGTTTTGTTGAGAAAATTCTGAAAACAAACCAAATTTAACGTGTTTTCCATTTTCTTGTTTTGTACAATTTTTTTATGTGGAAAACAAGGGTGTTTTCCTCCACTGAATGCACCCGTAGAGTCCCAGTTGAGAATTGATTGTTATCTAGTTCTTATAGTATGACACGGGGTCTGAAAAATTCCTTATTTACATTTTTTATCTTATATTTGCTGATTATGTTTGCTTTCTTTTGCTATATTGGTTAAATCTGTTTTAAAGTGTTGATCTCATGCACCCTTTAAAACAGGTGGGATAAGATGTATGTGCTGGTTCCAAAAGACAGTGAAGCGATTTGGTGTATAGAACATGGATTTGTCTTTGATATCCTCTACATAACGGTTTATACAAGGACCAAGGTATGTTTTACTTCTACTGATACATATTTTATACAAGGGTATGAGTAAAACTTAAAGATATATTACCATCAAAGGAACTTGAGTTCTATCTAAGGAAAAAAAATAGAGTTGGCAGATAAATTGCTTCCACATTCCGTAAGAAAGACAAAATCTATAACATACATAAGGGTTCTCAACTTCTCATTACATAATCTTTTGCGTTACTTTGCCCATCTCTTATTAAGTTTGTTAGTCCACCTCAGTTTTGTATTGTTTTGGCAACCCTGTAGTTTCTGTTGTAAATCTTTAATACAATAGAGATTATCTGTCTAAAAATTTAAGTCCTATTTTGAATCTAATCTTTATCAGCTTTTTCTTTGTTTAAATGACATCATAGCAACTATTTGTTTCTATTTGGACAACATGGTATTACTAAAATAATGAGAATAGAACTGACCTTATATACATCGAAACTAAAACATAATACAAGTAATGGATTAAAAATAATAATACAGTTCATTTGGCTAACCGTAGAATGGGGGGGATTTGTACGTTGTGCTCATGGGATGTTATTACTATTCAAAATTTGTTCAACTCATCCTTACTGTTCTTTAGACATGCTAGGGATTTGTTTACTAAATTGTTATCCTTAAATCCAGTTTCAACATGCACTATATCACAATCAAATTTCATGCTATACATTGAAACTAAAACATAACACAAGTATTTATTTATTTATTTATTTTTTGAATTTTTAAATTTAAAGCTGATAAAGATTATCCAAACACTATTTCTGAAGTGCTCATTTTTAAGCAGCTAAGTACTGCAGAAAAAAAAACCTAACCCAAACACCTAGTATATGACTATTTGGTACAAGAGTTTTGAAAGTAGCAATAGGTATATTTATAACATAAATTTATGGGGCTAATGAAAATCCGTTGTCTTATTGCAGCGAATTACCTGGACATGAGGAGGCAAGAAGTGGATACATGAGGAGTTTTTCTACAAGGCTTAAAAGGTATCTGTTATTTATGGTGATCTTAACTGCAATTTGAATATACGATTTATTTGTCCCGCTTTAGCCGTGGTACATTATCTTTATATGAATTAGATATTTAAAAAGTTGGGACTAATGAAAAGTGTGTTTGCGGTTTACCTTTTTTTATTTTTTTTTTTATTTTTTTTTTTATTTTTTTTTATTTTTATAGTAAGATAAAGATATAGAGCCATTTCAATCCATGACTTTTTAGCACCCTCAAAAGCATCAATATAAAACTTAATGCATTAAATTTTTTTATACTCCTTCCCCGTAGCCCATGCACAATTAGGATTGGGTATTGTTGCTGTTAGGATGTTATGGTAATTTTCTCATAATTCTTTGACTCTAAAAAGAGTAGTAGCCCCTAAAAGTTAAAAGCCATGAACTAGTACAATATCTTTGGATTCCAACTTATATCCTTGGAGGAGGCTTGATTTTTGTTTGACAATCCATTTTAAAAGTTATAACTTATCTTTGATATCTTGAACATATAACCTATCAGGCTATCATATGTTTGTTACTTCCATAATTATCTTAAGCAAAGTTATAAATAGCGAGAGGCATGGCGTGGCGGCAGAACCAAACCTCACGTCTTAGCGGCTAAGACGAAGCTTTTGCGTTTTTAAGGCATGACATAAGGCGACACAAAATATGAAAATATTTATATATTTTTATCAATGAAAATATTTATCGAAGTTGTATTAGAAAACCCCGCAACGCCTCACTCCTTAGCGCGCCTTATCGTGCCTTTTCCCGCCTCATCTCACGCCACGCATAGAGTCGACGCCTTAGTCTATTTCGTAACGTGGAGGCCACGCCTCACCCCTTAGCCGTGCCTTGGCGCGCCTTTTAGAACCATGATCTTAAGAAGTATTATTTGTGGCTTGTTTGGAATTTAACTGAAACTTTCACTAGTTTATAGGGTCTTTGTAAATCTTTAATGCTAGACATGATTATCAACACAATACCTATGACTATCATTATATACAGTTGTTTTTAGTAGTAATATAAATAAGAGAGAGAGAGTGGAGAACATCATGTAAAGATATGAACTATGTGTGTTATTCAAATGATGAACCTCACCTTCAAATGAAGGTATACAATGCTTAATATAGCTAGGAAGTCTTGGCCTTTCAACTTGTACATATTTGGCCCTTCGACTTCTTTCTTATTGAACTAATGGACCTATAACTCTTGAAACGCTTTCTAACGCAACCTATTACATGATTTAAGACTTTAATGATCGACACTTTAATTTATAAAAATACAAAGCTAACACATAAATTGTTTGTTGAAATTTTTAATCATGTGGTATTTTAGCTATTTAATATATGTTATTTGTGTCGAAAAAAAAATCCGATTAGTTAATGAATCAAGTAAATCAACCTTTTTGTGGTGATTACTATTTGAACTCAATTAATGTATCAAGTATAACAGAAGTTAAATTTATTAATAGGATCTAAGCCATTAAATCCATGTACTTGCGCTCATGCTCCACCCGATTACATGAACTGAAGTGTCCCATTTGTTGTTACTAAGTTTTAATATTTGTTGCAATATGCACATTTAGACCTTTTTCATCCCCCCCAAAAAAACGCGATTTAAGTAAATAATGGTCCGACTTAGTATTATGTTAAATGAAATGGAATGATGCAAATGTATTCTTAAAACTTTGTATCACCAATGTAAGTTTGCGTTTTAGTTTTATAAGTCAAAAATACATTTTACGTCAAAGCTTACTTATTATTTTTAGGTTTTAATACTTTACAAAAATTCTCAAGTGTACATATTTAGAAATTCATATCTTGCCCGACTTACTATTTTAGGAAACTTTCGACTCGTACGAAAAGTACTTAGATGATACTACAACAATTCTTAAAGGACTCTATGCCTCAATCGGACTCTATAACAAAAAAACGACATTGAAGTTCACTAATCAACTCTAACATCAAGAAGAAATAGTTGATGAAATTTTTGTAAAAGTGTGGTTTTTAGTCAACTTTACGAGTCCATAACTTCTTCTTTATAAGGTTTTACGACAAGTTTAAATACAATTCGAAAACGTGAGATATATGACTACATAAGAGTGTCAAAACTGGACTCGAACCCACGACCTGGGATAATATGAAGTTCTATTTTTCAGCTTTTATAAATTTTTAGTGATTTTTAAATGGACATAACTTTCTCATTTTAAGTCCGTTTTAATTGGTTCAAACGGCCACGTTTAGCTTATAACGTCTAGTTTCTAAAAAACTGTCATTAAATGTTGCAAAATTTAACTTCCCGCTATCCGAAAAATGCGCCTAAAGACAACCCTCTATGACTACGCTAAATACCACTTTTAACTAACGAGCAAAAAAGTCTCGTCACAACCCGTGGGTGCAACTTTTCTCGTTTCAATAATAATCTAAGACAAATTAGTAATTTAATCTATTAAATTTTATAACTTTTTTTTGAACTAAAATTTTCTAACTTTCAACATGAGATTTATGCAATAAGAGGGTGTTGTTAAGCTTATATGTGGGCTTACGAGCTTATTTAATTTCGGCTTATATTTCATAACAATTTTCCTGCTTATTTTGAGACTTATAGGCTTTTATAAGTAGATCATATCATAATAAACTTATATAAGAGACCACAAGTCTCAAAATAAGCCGAAAAGTTAGGGCTTACGAAATATAAATCGAAACACAAATAAGCTCACCAGCCACGTATATAAGCTTAAACAAACATCCCCTAATAGACAACCCCTAAACACAAATAACATACATGGAAGTATGAACAACACTACACAAAGCCTCCCATACTTGGGCCACCAGCCACCGGTGCTGTGTCCAGCGGTATGTCCCTCGTATCCAATTTTTTTTTACATACTTGTTTGTTTATCTGCTATGCACTTCTGCTAATTATGTCTCTGATCCTTTGGTGATTTAACATATAGCTTAGATGAAATGTACATGGATTACTATTTATGTATGCATTTGTGCGTCGGACCATAATGATTATTTACTAATTCTAGGTTCTATTATTAATAAACCACTATTAGATTAGTTAATTGGACTAGTTAGTTGTTCTGATTGATGTACCAAGGTAGTTGAAGCTTCCTTCATTGTATTTAGTTACCTTTTCCTACTTCTTTTGTTGTTTTTTCCTCATATTGTTCTTCATGTTTGCTCTTCTGCCTGTGAGACGTGGACTAACACATTGGAGTTTATGATTATTTCTTGATTGTAGGAATTTGATCAAACTCATATAGCGCTGGCCCTTATTTTAAAACTATATTTGACGCAGTGTTAGTACTTCATATAGAGAGAAATTAAAGGTTGTCCTTTTAGTTACTATATTTTATCATTACCGTAATTGGCTCTTGTAATTGCAGTGGAAACTCACTAAGACTTAACAAGTAGATTTTTAGGATAACGGTTCAACCAACTTTATGTTAGTTACTGGCTTACTGCATTGCTGATTAATCTCGCATAAAACAAAACATTGTTGCTTATTTGTTTCAATTGCTTCTGATCATAACAAGTCTGGCTGCCACTTGGTTGCACTAAGTTCATGATTCACTAATGATTACCAAATTTAGGATTGTTTAGTTGGAGTAAACGTTTCTTAGTGTTCTATCTCTAATTTGAATGAACTTTGGATGGAGTTTTTATCTACACAAAGTGGTTGAAATTTTGGAAAACATGGTGTCTTTTCCCTTTGGATAAGAAAAGTTGGGATTGGGTAACAAAGGAAACAAGGAAAATATCAAAATTCTGTTTTGTATATATATATATATTTTATATAAAACTTGTGTATTATACGAAAAATCAAACTTTGTAGAATCAATATACGAGATTGTGTGATTTTTAATGTATTATGATTCAATGTTTCACTGATTTAGTACTATGTGAGTGGATATTAGATCCTATATTTCTAAGGTCAGTAGGAGTTAATTAAATTATAAATAAGAAGCGGGATGGTTAACAAAATCAAAATTGGAATTTCAAAGTCTATTGGCCAAAAAAAGGCGACATACATACATGTTACATTAAACACAACTTGAGTGTCTGTAGGTGCACGCGCGTGTTTTTTTTACAAGTAGTGTAAATATCAACATATACAACCACCCATGGTATAGAATGTGATTAAATTGCCCCCAATTATTGATTATCCCATATGAGCAATAAGTAAGGTATTAATCAAACCAGACATGAAATTAATCGCCCCATTCTCAGTATAAGTTAAATATAGATTAATTTAACCTTCAACCATTACGCCTTAGTTAGGTGGTTTCATATATATACAATTTCTAGTTAAACAATTTCCTTTATCATACTTATCAAAGTTCATTGACATTTCATCATATTTGATGAATTTGAAATCAAATATTAGCGGAATAAAACCTTATTTTATTTATTCAATAGGTTTCAATCGACAATTCATCCACATGTGTCATGAATTTGGAATCAAATATAGTGGATAAAACCTTTTATTTAGAATTAATATGTAGCTCCATAAAGAAAAATGTCTAATACGACTAGCAATAAGTTTTTCCATTTTAGCGTTCAATCATTAAGTTTGATTTACTTTTAAGTTTATTTCTCCCATGTAATTTAACAATAGGAATGGGAAAGGAAAGGCAAAGGAAGGCTAAGAAAAGGAAAGCGGTAAGGAAAGCATTCCTCCCAATTATTGGTAATGCCCATACCAACTATTGGGTAATGGTCATTGCCCGAGTTATACTTTACCAAGCCAATCTTCATATCTTCCATTTCCACGCCCACATACGCTTTACCAGAGGCATTCCCTGAAGTATGTCATTTGTTATTAAGTTGTTAAAAACCACTCCGAGGGCGCCAATAAAATGTGTGAGAAGGTCTTTGGTTAACATCATAAAATGGGTGAAACAAACCGCCAAATTGGCCACACCAAACCTCCCCCTTAAGGGGAGGACCTTTAGCAGGTTTGAGTCTGTTCGTGGCGGGTAGGCCTACAACAAGCTGAATTAATCAACCAAAGGAAGAAACCATGGTTAACCAAAATTAAATAAACTAAAAAAATAAAAAAAGAAAAAAAAAAAAAAAAAAAGAAAAAAAAAAAAAAAAAAGGTAAGTTGCTATTAAGATGCCTTACATTTAATAATTTGTACTCCTCAAAAATTCAGTTTTGGTTCATGGCGAAGAACACTAAGCTTTGACTAAATCTATATTAAAAGATGAACGAATTAGAATAAACATAAACAAACTTAAACAAGTATGGTGCTATGACAATTAGAGGTTGGCAATTTGAGACCCCACCGGTTAAACGGTGGGTAAATACGCTAGTTCAACGGATGGGTCTTTAGTGGGTCTTCCCTAAATATTATAGATGGGTCGCAATTGCGTTTATTGTAAAAATGTGTGCAAATTATATAACAGATTACCCAAACGGGTCAGCGGGTCATATTTTACTCAAAAAAAATTTTTGAAATAGCGGTCAATTAAACCAAAACCCACTAGACCCGCGACCCATTCTAACATTCCAATCTAGAACCCAATACCCGCGACCCGTTTAGACCCCATGACGCGACCCGACCAACCTATTCTGCACGTCAATATAAATCTCCATTTTTTAATAAGCCTTAAACTGCATTATAAATACACTACTATGGATGGCTTAACGACTCTGTAGGTCTCTTTATCAGGGCAAGATTTAAGATTTACCATGCTTAAGAAGTGGAACGATGTCCTCTACCAATCCCATAAATTAAATATTTGGAGAAATTTCACACACTTGTCTGCTATAAATGAATACCCATAGGGGCGCGTTTAAGTCAAGAGTTTTTCGAAAATTTTCCAAGAGAAACCTTTAAGAAAAATGGAAAAACGCGTTCAAAAATTGAGTTTTTTCAAAAGTTTTCTTAGAAAGATGGAGAAGGCTGTTTCCAAGTTTATAAACTAAGTTTTGGAACACTCCCTTATTGAGTTTTCCATAGTTTTCATTTTAAGAAACTCCATTCTTAAACACGTTTTCAATGTTCTCTAGAGAAAGAATAGTTCCCCGATTCTCCAGAAAACTTGAAAAAATGAAAAACTAGAATTTTTCGTTACTTAAAACGCGCCCATAGCTTGCTAAAAGTTTATACACCAAAGTATTTAGTTTAGTTTCATTGTATGAGGAACTAACTACCCCGTGTTAGTGGTCGTAAACCAAGGATCTTCACTAAGACAACCCTCCTTGCACATGTAGTGCGTAATAAGGTGGTGTGGTTGTGATGGCATCTACTATCTATATTTATAATTAACTACTAAAAACAAACTGAATAATGAATAGTCATAGGTATGTGTTGATTAATCATTGTCTAGCATTAAAGATTTACAAAAGACCCTATAACTAGTGAAGAGTTTCATGTAAATCCAAACAAAGCCACAAAATAATACTTCTTAAGCATCATGAGTTCTAAAAGGCGCCGCAAGCACGGCTAAGGTGAGCGTGGCCCTCCACGTACGAAATAGGACTAATGCGTCAACTCATTGCGTGGCTGAGATGAGCGGGAAAAGGCACGATTGTAAGGCGCGCTAAGAAGTGGAGGCGTTGCGCTGTTTTCTAAATACAACTCGAAAATAGTTTCATTGAAAAACTATATTAAATATTTTCATCTATTTTGTGTCGCTTATGTCCATGCCTTAAAAAACGCAAAGAGCTTTGTCTTGAAGCCGCTAAGACGTGAGGTTTGGTTCTGCCACCACGCCATGCTCGTCGCTATTTATAACTTTGCTTAGATATTATGGAAGTAACAACATATGATAGCGCTGATAGGTTATATGTTCAGATATGCAAATAAGCTTATACTTTAAAATGATTGTCAAACAAAAATCAAAGCCTCCTCCAAGGATATAAGGTTGGAATCCCAAAGATATTTACTAGTTCATGCTTTAACTGTCTTAGGGGCTACTTACCTTGTTTTAGAGCAAGAGGGAATTATGAGAAGAATTACCATAACTCCTAACAGCACAATAACCCATCCTAATGTGCATGGGCTACGGGAAGGAAGTATTAAAAAAATTTAATGCATTTAAGTTTTATATGATGCTTTGAGGGCTAAAAAAGTCATGGGATTGAAATGGCTCGTATATCTTGTATTCTTACTATAAAAAATAAAAAAAAGATTAAAAAATTTAAAAAAAAAAATAAAAAAAGGTAACCGCAACACACTTTTCATTAGGTCCAACTTTTTAAATATCTAATTCATATAAAGATAATGCTACACGGCTAAGCGGACAAATAAATCGATATTTCAAATTGCAGTTAAAATGCATCACCATAAATAACCAGATCACCTTTTAGCCTTGTAGAAAAACTCTTCATGTAATCCACTTCTTGCCTCCTCATGGTCCAGGTAATTCGCTGCATAAGACAACGGATTTTCATTAGCCCCATAAATTTATGTTATAAATATTAGCCTATCTACTTTCAAAAACTCTTGTACCAAATAGTAGTATACTGGGTGTCTTTGGGTTAGGTTTTTTTCCTGCAGTAGCTAGTGCTTAAAAAATGAGCACTTCATAATAGTGTTTGGATAATCTTATCAGCTTTAATGTTAAAAATAAATAAGATAATAAAATACTTGTGTTATGTTTTAGTTTCAATGTAGCATGAAAATCTGGATTGGTATATAGTGCATGTTGAACTGGATTTAAGGATTAACAATAGTAACAATCCCTAGCATGTCTAAAAGAAACAGTAAGGAGGAGTTGAACAAATTTTGAATATAGATACATCCCATGACAAACGTACAATTCGATGCACGGTTAGCCAAATGAACTGTATTATTAGTTTTTAGAAGTCCATACTTGTATTAGCTTTTATTTCGATGCTATATGAGTCAGTCTATCTCATTATTTTAGTTAATACCATGTTTCCAACAATAGAACACAATAGTTGCTATGATGCATTTTAAACAAAGAAAAAGCTGATAAATGATCAAAATAACTGTAATTGTTTAGAGCGAAATCTTATTGTTATGTTAAAATTACAACAGGAGAACTTTACAGGGGTGCCAACAACAAGTACAAAACTGAGGTGACTAACAACTAATGAAGAGGATGGCAAGTAACGCAAAAGAGTTATGTAATGAGAGTTGAAACCCTTAGTATGTTAGAATTTGTCTTTCTGTCGAATGTGGAAGCAAGTGTTATCTGCCAACTTTTTTTTCCTGTAGATAAACTCAAGTTCTTGATGGTGATACTACTTAATTATCATACGCGTTAGTGATGAAAATTGTAGTGCGTAAGAACATCCTTGGGTTCTTGTATAAACCGTTATGTAGAGGATGTCAAAGACAGAAACCATGTTTTTACTTCTACTGATACATAGTTTTTTTTATACAAGGTATGATAAAACTGTTAAAGACCTATATTACCATCAAAGAACTTGATCGTATCTAAGAGGAAAAAAAGATAGATTGCAGATAAAATTGGGCTTCCACATTCCGTAAGAAAGAACAAAATCCTATAATACATTAAGGCTCAACTTCTCAGTTACATAATCTTTCTGGCGTTACTTTGGGGCCCGATCTCTTATTAAGTTGTTAGTCCACCCTCAGTGGTTCTGTATTGTTTTGGCAACCCTGTAGTTTCTGTGTGTAAAATCTTTAATACAATAGAGATTATCTGTCTAAAAATTTAAGTCCTATTTGAATCTAATCCTTTATCGCTTTTTCTTTTGTGTTAACAATGACGATCATAGCAACTATTTGTTCTATCTTGGACAACATGGTATTACTAAAATAATGAGAATAGAAACCGACCTTATATACATCGAAACTAAAAACATAATACAAGTAAAAACACCAACGGGATTAAAAAGTCAATAATACAGGTTCATTTGGCTAACCGTTAGAATGGGGGGATTTGTACGTTGCTGCTCATGGGAGGTTCATTACTATTCCAAAATTTGTTCAGACTCATCCTTTACCGTTCTTTAGGACATGCTAGGGATTTGTTCTACTAAATTGCTTATCCTTTAAATCCAGTTTTCAACACGCCGACTATATCACAATCAAATTTCATGCTATACATGAAACTAAAACATAACACAAAGTATTTATTTATTTATTTATTTTTTAAATTAAAGCGGATAAAGATTATCCAAACACTATTTATGAAGTGGCTCATTTTTAAGCAGCTAAGTACTGCAGGGAAAAAAAAAAACTAACCCAAACACCCAGTGATATGACTATTTGGTACAAAGAGTTTTGAAATAGCAATAGGTATATTTATAACATAAATTTATGGGGCTTAATGAAAATCCGGTTGTCTTATTTGCAGGCGAATTACCTGGACATTGGAGGGAGGCAAGAAGTGGATACATGAGCGGAGTCTTTCTACAAGGCTTTAAAGAAGGTATCTGTTATTATTTATGGGTGATCTTAACTGCAATTTAATATACGGATTTATTTTGTCCCGCTTTACCGTGGTCACATTATCTCTTATATGAGATTAGAGATATTTAAAAAGTTGGGACTAATGAAAAGTGTGTTTGCGGTTTACCTTTTTTTATTTCTTTTTTTATTTTTTTTTATTTTTTATTTTTATATAAGATAAAGATATAGAGCATTTCAATCCATGACTTTTTAGCACCCTCAAAAGCATCAATATAAAACTTAATGCATTAAATTTTTTTTATACTCCTTGTACCCATGACAATAGGATTGGGTAATTTGTTGCTGTTAGGGATGTTATGGTAATTTTCTCATAATTCTTTGGACTCTAAAAAGAGTGTAGCCCCCTAAAAAGTTAAAAGCCATGAACTAGTACAATACTTTGGATTCCAACTTATATCCTTGGAGGAGGGTGATTTTTGTTTTACAATCCATTTTTAAAAAGCTTATAAACTTATCTTTGGATATCTTGGACACATATAACCTATCAGGCTATTATTATGGTTTGTTACTTCCATAATTAATCTTAAGCAAAGTTATTAAATAGCGAGGGCATGGCCGTGGTGCAGAACCAAATCCTCACGGTCTTAGCGGCTAAGACAAAAGGCTTTTGCGTTTTTTAAGGCATGACATTCAAGCGACACAAAATATGAAAATATTTAATTATATTTTATCAATGAAAAGTATTTATCGAAGTTGTATTAGAAAACCCCGCAACGCCCACTCCCTCTAGCGCGCCTTATCGTGCCTTTTCCCGCCTCCATCTCCGGCCACGCATAGAGTCGACGCTTAGTCTATTGCGTTAACGTGCGAGCCTACGCCTCACCCCTTAGCCGTGCCTTGGCGGGCGCCTTTTAGAACCATGATCTTAAGAAGTATTTTGGCTTGTTTTGGAATTTAACTGAAACTTTCACTAGGTTTATAGGTCTTTGTAAATTCTTAATTCTAGACATGGATTATCAACACAACCTATGATATCTTATATACAGTTGTTTTTAGTAGTAATATAAATAATAGATAGTAATGCCATCGACAACCACACCACGTTTTACGCGACTACATGCTGCCAAGGAGGGTGGTCTAGTAGATCTTGTATTACGACACTACACTAGTTATTCTCGATACCAATGAAACTGAAACTAAATACGTTTGGTGTCATAAACTTTTTAGCCAAGGCTATGGCGCGCCGTGTTTAGTAACGGGGAAAAATTTTCCCTAGTTCTTCATTTTCAGTTTTCTGCGGAATGGGGAACTATTCTTTCTCTAGAGAACACTTGAAAAACCGTGTTTAGATGTGAGTTTCTAAAATGAAAAGCCTATGGAAAACTCAGTGTAAAGGAGTTTTTCCAAAACTTCAGTTATAAACTTGGAAAACAGCTTTCGTCGCGAGTTTTTCTAAGAAACTTTTGAAAAACTCAATTTGAACGGCGTGTTCCATTTTCTTAGGTTTTCTTGGAAAATTTTGTTCTTGGAAAACCTCCTTACTTAACGCGCCCTATGCTATTCATTTATATGAGATTGTGAAAAAATTTGCTGCCAAATATAATTATATGGATTGTAAGACATCTTCCATGCTGGTAAGATTGTAAATCTTAAAATCTTGCCTGGATAAGAACTAAGAGTGTTAGCCATCCGATAAGTAGTGTATTTTATAATCAGTTTGCCTTAATTAAAAGAATTGGAAGATGTTATATTGACTTGTGGCAGGAATAGGTGGGTCGGGTCGCGTCAATGGTCTAAACGGTCCGGCCGTATGGGTCTAGATGATGGTTTGAAATGGGTCCGGGTCTTTTAGGGTGGGTTTTGTTTAATGTGACCGCCTATTTTTTCAGAAAAGTTTTTTGTTGAGTAAAATATGACCGCAGACCGTGGTAATTGTTAGTATAATTGCACATTTTGATCAAAATAACCAATTGGACAGTCTAGTAATATTCTAGGAGACCAGACCCCCTAGACCGCCACGTTAACTAGCTTTTTTACCACGTTTAAAACCGGTGGTGCTCAAATCACCTCTAATTCATAGCACAACTGTAAAGGTTTTAATTTGTTATGTATTTCTGCAAATCGTTATTTTTACTATTATTCTTAATATAGATTTAGTCAAACTTAGGGTGTTCCGATGAACCAAAACTGAATTTGAGGAGTACAAATCTTATTAAATGCTAAAGCATTCTTAATAGCCCAACTTACCTTTTTTTTTTTTTTGTTTTTTNATATATATATTTTTTGACACAGTAGGAGATATAAATTTTCAGTTTTGGTTGAGAAAATTCTGAAAACAAACCAAAATTTAACGTTGTTTTCTTTTTTTTTTAATTTATTATTTATTTATTTATTTATTTATTTTTGGTTAACCATGGTTTCCATTCCTTTGGTTGATTAATTCAGCTGGTTTAGGCCCACCGCCACACAGACTCAAACCTGCTAAAGTCCTCCCCTTAGGGGAGGTTGGTGTGGCCACTTTGGGGTTGTTTGCACCATTTATGATTTAAACCAAAGACCTCTCACATTTTATTGGCTTGCCCCCTCGGAGTGGTTTTAAAACTTAATTACAATACATACTTAGGGCATGCTTGGTAGGGGGTTATGTGGGGGGGGTTGAGGAATGGGAAAGATAATGAAAAAAGTTGCTTGGTAAAGTATAATGCAATGACCCATTACCCAATAGTTGGTAATGGGCCATTACCCAATAAATTGGGAGGAATGCTTTCCTTACCCTTTCCTTTTCCTTAGCATTCCCTTTGCCTTTCCCTTTCCCATTCCCTATTTTAAATTACATGGGAAAGAAATAAAACTAAAAGTAAATCAAACTAATGATTGAACGCTAAAATGGAAAAACTTATAATGCTTAGTCGTAATTATGACAATTTTTTTCTTTATGGAGTACATATTACATTCTAAAATAAAGGTTTATTCCACTAATATTTGATTTCAAATTTCATACACATGTGATGAAATTGTCGATGAAACCTATTAATAAATAAAATTAAGGTTTATTCCGCTAATATTTGATTTCAAATTTCATACAAATATGATGAAATTGTCAATGAAACCTATTGATAAGTATGATAAAGGAAATTGTTTAACTAGAATTGTAATATATATGAAAACCACTAATAATGGCGTATGGTTGAAGGTATAATATAATCTATAATTACTTATATGAGAATGGGGCGATTAATTCATGTTGGTTTGATATAATATTATCTTTACTTGCTCATATGGGATAATCAATAAATTGGGGGAATTAATCAATTCTATACATGGGTGTATGTATATGTTGATATTTACATACTTGTAAAAAAACACGCGCGTGCACTAACACACTCAATGTGTATGTAAACATGTATGTATGTGCGCCTTTTTTTGGCCAATAGACTTTGTGAATTCAAATTTTTGATTTTACCGCGCATCTTTCATTATTTATAATTTATTACTCCTATACACTTAGAAATATAATTAATATACATACATATACGTAAATAGTGAAACATTGAATTCATAAATCACATTATGAAAATCACACAATCGTATATTGATTCTACAAAATTGAATTTTTCGAATAAATAACAAGTTTATATTAAAGTTGAGTGCTATAAAATCCTCCCTCTTTGCATATAGATTATCGAATAGAAATCTTTACATTTGAAGTCATAGAGAGGTATTATGGATTCATCTTCGAATGTTATCAACCTCAAACCTTGTCTTCTTATGTATCGCAACAACTTTGTTAACGATCTTAATAAGATTAATGGTTTAGAGAATAGATTACATGTGACTCAAATGCTGAAGGCTCGTTTACGACAAGAAGCCGCAATGCTTTCAACATTTCAACCTCAGCCATTCCTGGCAATTACTTTCCTCAAGGGTGGTGAGTCTTTTGGCTTTTATTTACTAGTGACAATTTTCCCGTATTTTGACGTGTATCTGTAATTTTTGAAGTCCTTATTATAATATTGAATGTTCGTAGAGTTTTTGGCTTTTAACAATTTACAAAACTTTTGATGATAGGTTGGAGCTTATTCAAGATGACTTTGTCTTGTGAACTAACAAACTGCTAATTTATCTTTGCAGGTTTAAAATTTGTAGAGGAAGAAGAGGCTTATCTTATGAAGGCCATGCAAACAATGAAAATGCCTATTGCAAGTAAGTATTGAGTTGTAGTCCTTGTGACGTTTGGTGGAATATTAACCACTTATTTGATTTGTATTGATTATAAAATACAATGTTTTAGACGTGGATATGGCACAAGATAAAAAGGACGCACAAGAGGTGGGTGCGCGAGGAAGGTGCTTTGCTAACAGCTCTAACCACAAAAGTGAGTTTTTTTAGTCAAAATGCAAATTAGTTGGGTATTATTTCTGGTTCTAAAATTAATTGTTTGTTAGGGTACAATGTTATTATTTATATTAGATTATTAGTTTTAAAATTAACGTGTGAAATTATTAACTCGAGCATTTAAGCTTTAAGTTGTCATTTATTTATTTTTAAGTATGAAAGGGCTCATAACTTAAAAGTTGAAAATTAATATATTTGACTTTAAGGTCAAGTAAAACCGGGAAGATGGAAAACAGTGGAAGTTGCTTTGTTGTGTATGATATTGGGAGTATTTCCTTAGCTTTTCATGTTATTCTTCTATTCTCTATGTATTTCTTATATTTGTTACTCTTGTAGTTATGTATTATTTACTCTGTTTTGGGTTTCTGATACAAGTTTGGCAGCTTGATGTATTACTATTTTTATTTTATTTATTTTTAAAAATTTTTTTTCTTCAAAAGTTTGACTTATTTGAAGTAATTTTGATATTAAAACAGTTATCTTTGTCAAAGCAGGAGAATTACTTATGCTACTAATGTTAAATCATTAATACATTAAAAGTCATTGGAAAAAGAAAAAGATGAACACAAATGAGGAGGCAGATTAGTCTAAACTTACCTTGCAATGAAAATGCATATGTTCTTTATCAAATTAATAAACTTAAACTACCAGTTAACTCTCTCTAAAGAGAGATACCTCTTTTCCCCGCCATCATCTTTTGTTTATGTCGAAGCAGTGAACTCTTATACCTGTCCTCCAAGAAGTCGCCAATCAGCAAAAAAATATAATCAAACATGAAACTAAGTTTTTGCTTCTAAAGCTTTATAACAATCTTAGAAGGGTGTTTGGGATTGGTGGTTTTTCATCTGCTTATGCTTTGCTTAAAAATAAGTACTTATAAGCTGCTTAATAAATAATGTGTTATAAAATGATGTTTGAATATGCTAATTTTGTTATTAAAAAAAAAAAAAAAAAAAAAAAAAAAAAAAGAAAGAAACACACTCACACACAAAGTATTTGTTGAAAAATTTCAATGAAACTCATCTTACTAAAAATTTCAAGTTAAATATGATTCAACAACAAACATACAATACAAATAAACAGAACAAATTCTTTAATTCAAGAGAAATAACACTTGAAAATAAGCAGCTTCCTACTTGCCAGAAGCAAGAAGCAGGTGGCTATATGGGAAATCTGTTTTCTGTTAGAAATAAGCAAAAAAAGCTTAAAAAGACAAGCAATTCCAAAACAACCCCTTATTAACTAAAAAGTCCAACACCTCAAACGAATAACAGTTGACTTTTAATGAGTCAAATGCATACATCTCAATTTCAAGATCAAGACAGCCTGATTACGATTCAGGAAAGATTTCATAGCTACTTAAACAGGTTCCGATATGAGTGATTCAAGGATATAAAAAGAGCACATAGAAGGAATTTATATCATGCAAATTAGTCTTAAATAAGCCCCACATAACAAGCTCAGCACAACAAAAATAATAATACAATGATGATAACACTAATAACAAAATACTAGAATTATAGTAATAGTAATTATAACACGTCACAAGAAGTTTGGTCAATCAATATATCGCAAGGAATGGAATGCAACCTCACAAGACAGATACTATGCAGTCCATCCCAAAGTGCCTTGAAATAAAAGATATCATAGACGTATACAAAATTACGAATGAATTTAATGTTATCCAGCCCATCTATAGTACTTTAATAAAATCTGAGAGAGGTTACCATTAGTAGATGTTGAGTTACGAAAAAGAAGGAAGAATTTCTTGAGAGTTACTCCCAGCTCTGCTCCCTTCAGCCTGAGCAGGAATCCTATTGCTAATTTCTCTGGCCAAATACACAAACATTGAAGAAAAAGTTAAACAATGCATATAAAGTTTCCCACTGTTCACAGTCACCAACTCTCATAAAAGTAATTAAATT
>LBNU01007848.1:79570-95770 GCA_014162995.1 Artemisia annua
GTTAGCTGCTTGGCCTCATCAAGCTTCTTTGCGGCCAAGTACTTCCCATGCGTAATAGCACGGCCCACCACCTTCCCAAAGGCCGTAGTGACCTCTGGGTGCTCCAAAGTACCCATCGCAGCCAAGCGCAAGCCATGGCTGATTAGCCACCTACAAAATAACACAAGTGTTAGTAGGATATGAATAAAACATAAACATACAAGTCATAAAAGAACAGAAAGGGAGAATCATTTACCTGCGCTCAGCCACGGACTGAACCAAGTGCGGGTACAACTCTTCATCAAACTCTATGCTGAGCTTGCGGAGCTTCTCCTCCTGCCTGTTCAGCATAGCCTGCACCCGGCTACGGAACTCCTCCAGGTTAGCAAAATGCTTGTGCCTGTTCTGCTGCAAGTGCTTCAGCGCCCATAAGGAGTTCACTCTCTGGCGGTCAGCAGCGGCACGCTCCTGCTCCAACTCCGCCATAACCGACATCTTCTTGTCGGCCAACCTCTGCGCAGCCACCTCTGCGCGCTCCAGTTTAGCCTGGGAGCTCAGCTGCTCAGCTTTAGAGCTTGCTAGTTCTGCCTGCACGGACGCCAGCTGCGCCGTCAGGGTGGAGATCTCCTCCTCATACTGGGAGCGACTACTCTCAGCAGAGTAGCTCGCCCTGGCATGCGCCACCAGCTCAGACTGGCGCGCAGCGATGGAGGCCAGTTCCCCCATCACGGAGTCAAATGATCTTGACTCCTCGCCAATATCCCTTGGAGAGTGCGCTTCATCCAGAAAGGGACTCTCCTTGGGTGACGCACCCCCATCCAGGGCGCCAGTGTCCTCCACATGTTGTTCACTGCACAAAAGATCAAAAACTAAGTGTTAATATGCGAAAACAATTCAGCATACATAAGACCCTAAGTGATTGTAAATAAATACTCACATGTGGGGAGGAGAAGAAGGCACGCCCTTCTCAACCTCAGACATAGACGCATCCCCCTCTGACTTCTCAGCGTCCTCCCTGCGCCAAAGACAAAAGTTAGACAATAACTTAACAAAAGTTAGACAATAACTTAATAATGAATAGACAACACACTTACCCCATNCCTTCTCAACCTCAGACATAGACGCATCCCCCTCTGACTTCTCAGCGTCCTCCCTGCGCCGAAGACAAAAGTTAGACAATAACTTAACAAAAGTTAGACAATAATTAATAATGAATAGACAACACACTTATCCCATCCCAACATCGGTGACAGATGGCCCCTCCCCGGCCTCTGAACGCGGCCTCTTAGAGGACCCCGCGCCATCACCATCAGCCGCCCTCTTGCGCTTCAGCTGAATAACCTCCTCCTCCTCGTCCGACTCTCCCAGGTCGACGTAAGCTATGGGAGAAGGCTGCGCATCAACAGGCGCCTGCTGCACAGGAGGAGCAACCTCCTGTAGAGGTGCAACCAAACCCGTAGAAGGAGAGCCCTCAGGCTCTGGGACAACCAGCTCCACGACGCGCCCTTGCGCCGACTCTAGAATGGGCTCCTCATCATCCCTGCGGGGGCGCACCCCGATAGTCACTGACTTGGGCACCTCCAGATCAACGACTCCGAACAAATCCATCTCTGCGCAAATAACAAACAACAAATATGTTATATAAGGTATGGAAAAAGAAAAAAGCTTACGAGACAAAGAATGCAGGATGAGCACCCACTCGAACCATCCGCAGCTATAAAAATGGGAACGCAGTCCTCAGGCTCGAAGTAGTTACGACTGATGCCCATATGCACCAGGAACTCTTCTGGGTAAGGTCGAATGTGGAGGCGGTTCGCATTAATGGTCGACGCATGGTCCGGGTTGTACCACATGTCAAGGGGACGCTCATCCTTCTCCAAAGACAACTTCGTGTGGAACGGGAAGTCAAATGGAAAGACGGCGTCGTCTATCCAAAAGAATCTCTCCCTCCAATGGGGGAGTTTATCCACCTTCTTCTCGTAACATTGAAGCGCGCCTACGCGCTTCGAGAAGGTAACCCACCTATTTAACCACGACGTGCGATAGAACGCACGGAATAGGTGGAGGGTGGGAGGAATCGCTAATAAGCGGCAGTTGACCTCAAAATTCGAGATCTTCCCAGCGCCAATAGGATGCAACTGGGAGATATGGAGCTCGTAATAATTGAGGATATCCCTCAATAACACGGTTATGCGCACGCGCTGGTTCGCCCATTCGAAAAAGCGCGTGTATAGCCCCACCTTCCCTGCGGGGAAGTCCGCCATGGTGTCATTTGGATCTGGCACCTCTGGGTGCAGATCCAAGGGGATATAATAATCTGAGGTGAAATGCCTCAGTTCATCCGCGGTTAGGTCAGAGTGACAGTCGCTAAGTTGGAGGACCATTTTTTATCTTTGACGGCGCAAGCGCTAATTACCTATGCGTAAAGGAGTAGGGTTGCAGAGGAGAGTTGGGTAGTTTTTTTTTGAAAATGAAAGAACGCTTTTACTGTGATAAACACAGTAAAAGTGGGGAAGGTTTATATACTTTTCTCACCCACCACAGATACTTGACACGTGGATCCCACTAACTCAAATCGTGTGGATGGGAGTTGTAACGGTACAGGACACGTGGATAGCCTCTCCACTTCCCGAGGTACGTGAATTACACTTTTTGGGGCTAGGTGCATTTTATGCGTTTTTTGGCAGTATAAATTCGAATTCTTCCGGCGCACGAGTCGGGAATCACTTGGACACGGTTTAAGTCTAGCGACCGCAGGTTTTACCCTGCGCACACTAGACTGGGGGGACATGATGATGTATAGTCTACACCGGGTCATGAACCCGTTTGGTAAACAATACCAATACGTAAGTCCACTACGCGTGGGCCAGTTTAATAATAATTGGACTACCAATTATACAGCTTTGGCCCACAAGGCCCAAGCCCAATGCTTATTTAGGAATGTGATAATGATATCTCCTAATTATAGGATGTGTATTAAATATCCGCGATACGCGGGATACACCAAGGTTTGCGGAACACGAAACCAACAAGGATTTCGTGTCTATATATAGAGGGCGTCATAGCTCTCACAAAGGTNACTAACAAGGATTCGTGTCTATATATAGAGGGCGTCATAGCTCTCACAAAGGTACGACTTACAAACCCTAACTCTTCACAACCCTAAAACACGATTACTTACTCTCACGCCGGAGGATAATCGGGGTAAACAATCCCTCGATAAGCCTAACGGTGTTGGTTGTTTTCTTAGTGCGCAGGTCTCAAGCAATATCATCCAATTGATACGAGGAAAGGAATCTAAACAAGGAACGCCCAACTTTTGTATCAACACCTGGTGAATCCATAGAGTCGTATTATCTCAGGTTCAGTAAGATTATGAATGACTTATCCAGACACAACTTATCACAGACAAACATTGCTAATAACACCAATTTTCTGAATGAGTTACAATCTGAATGGGGAAGATACGTCACTCTTGTTTATCAGACAAAGAACTTGCATGAAGTTACTTATGATCAGTTGTATGACTTCTTGAAGCAGAATCAAGCTGAGGCTAATGAAGTAAGGGCTGAATTACTAGCTAAAAAGCATGATCCTCTCGCACTCATTGCTCAAACACCAACACCTCTACCAGTGAATACACAACAACAACCATCATCATCTTCCACTCACAACTACGTGCAACAACAATACATTCCACAACAACAAACTGTTGTAATCCCACAATAACAATTCTACCCACAACAACAACAAGTTATTCCACAACAACAACAATATCCACAATTCCAAGAACCAGAGTTCACTGACAACGATGAATCTACTGCAGCTTTGACACAAGCATTTGCTTTTCTGACAAAGGCATTCCAAGGACGCTATTCAACACCAACCAACAACAACCAAAGGATTTCATCGAACACTCGCAACAGGCAGATCGCTCAGCCGAGTTTCAATATGGGTAACGGAGGCCAAATGGTTGGAGTTATGAGGAATCAGCAAGGATATGCTACTGGATTTCACATGGGTAATCAGAATATGCAGAATCAGTTGGGTCAGTATGCAGGGAATCAGATGGGTCAGTATGCAGGGAATCAGATGGGTCAGTTTGTTGGAAATCAGCTGGGTCAGAATATTGGTAATCAGACAGTGGGTAATCAGGTTGGAAATGTTGCAGCTCCAGTTGGTGGGAATTATGGAAATATGAATGTGAATCAGGGAAATTTGGTTAAGTGTTTCAACTGTCAAGGTGTAGGTCATATGGCAAGGAACTGTACTACTAAGCCGAAAAAGAAGGATACAACATATCTCCAGAAAGCATTGATGCTAGCGCAAAAAGAAGATGCAGGATTCCAGTTGACTGCTGAGGAGAATGACTTCATGGCTCTCATGGATGACATGGAAGACAGAGAGGATGTGAATGCGAACTGCATCTTTATGGAAAATCTTCAGGAGGCTAAGTATGACACAGATTCTGACACACCTCCTGTTTATGACACCAATGCAGTATTTGAGGTACCAATCGACAATACTTGCAACAATAATGATATATTTGATATGTCCCCTCATGAGGAACAGCATTCTGAGACTCCAGCACCCACTTATGATACATACCTGGACACGCCAAGTTGTAGCAATATTGATTTGGCAACTCCCGATATGAATCATAGTGGAGGCTCAGTTTCACAGCATGCTGAGAATGATGAGGAAACACGTGCTTTATTTGAATCATTGTTGAACAATTGTAGTATTGAAATTGAAAAAGTGAAAAAGGTCAATCGCGAAGTTAAGGCCGCGAATGAGAAATTGACCACTGAGCTTGAGAGATACAAGGAAAATGGAAAAAGCTTTCAAAGTGATAAAAAAACATGAGTCTGAATTTGAAATTGGTTATAAGAAGTTATTTGTTAAAGATAGGGAATTGCAAAAAAAAATTGATTCTTTTCAAATTAGTTCAACAAAAACCATTAATTCTTTAAATCAAGAAATTTCTGATTTAACAAACCAGCTTTCAAAACAAAAATCAGCTTATTCCAATCTTGAAAAAGAAAAGGGATGAGTTGAAAAAAGAGCTTGCAAAGAAAGAAGATAAACTTTTGGAAGAACTCATAGAGTCAAAACATATGATAGCAAAACTAGAAAACTTGTTGGTTAAAACGGGTCATTCGAGTCAAACAATTCACATGATCACTAATCAAACTGATCCGATTTACTATACAAAAAACAAAATGGCTCTAGGTAACAAAACTCCTTGTAATCTCAAGAAAGCTCAGGAAGAACAGAATACTTTGTACAATGGAAATGTTTTGTTTACTAAGCATGATCCTCCTATTGTTCGTGATTATGTGGACACGATAGAACTTGCTAAAGAGAGTCAAAACAAAATGAAACAAAAGAATCCAGATTTGAAACCAATTGATTACAACAAACTGAACAAACTTTCTGGAATTACTTTTGTTCCACAAAAACAAGCATATGAGCTTTCCAAAAGCTAAGGAATTTCAAAACATGTTTCTAAACCCGAAATTGTATCCAAATCTCTTTCAAAAATGGAACAGATGTCTTCAAGCAACATTTTTAACACAAGTGCTGCAAGAGGATATCTTGATGATCTTAAAAGAAGAATTGGGCAACTTCAAACGACTTTAGAATCTAAAACGAAATTAAATGAGATTAATTGGAATTCCACGGTTCATTTAAAACTGAAAAAGATTCTTGAAAATGATTTTGCTCCTCAAATCAATGCCATTAATGCTAGAGTAATTCATTTTGAACAAGCGTTATGTCTATCATTTTACAAACATATTCTGTTGAAGACGATGAAAGACTCCAAGCTGAGACCTCCGCAATTGTTTCAAAATATGAAAATGCTCTTATTAAACTTGAAAAAGAAAACGTGTCATACTTTAAACAACTTGATCAGAAAAACGAAGAATGCAAGTATGACAAATTGTCGTATGAGCGTGCCTTCAAAAACATGAAAGCGCAAAATGATCTTTTGAGGTCTCAGCTAGAAAGTCAAAAAGGAAAGGGTGTGGATACTAAGTTTGCAAAACCATCAACTTCGGAGAAACCAAATGCTTCAAAAACTGTTGAAAAACCAAAAATGTCAATTTCCCGGTTTGCTCCAAAAGACGATGAGAAAAAGGATTTGACAAAACCAGTCATTCCACAACCCTTGCCCAAGAATAATGAAAAAGAAAAGATTGTTGAAAAAGGAAAAGCGGTTGTCGAAACACCAAAAGTAATAGCACCAGGTCTTTTTAGGATTAGTCCCACTATTGCGTCTGCCTCCACATCTAGGACAAATGACAAGTGCATAAAGGATAATTCTAAAGAGTCTAGGGCTGCTAAAAAGGACAACAATATAAATCCTAATGCGTGTGCCTTACCTTCTACAAGATTAGAAAGCACCTCTAGGAGCAGCAGACTAAAGCCTAGGAGCAATACAAGGAACAATAGAGTCTCGCCTGTTTCTAAGAGTAGATGCATGAATAAAGTTG
The DNA here is from genome assembly GCA_014162995.1 of Artemisia annua. Classification (NCBI taxonomy): domain Eukaryota; kingdom Viridiplantae; phylum Streptophyta; class Magnoliopsida; order Asterales; family Asteraceae; genus Artemisia; species Artemisia annua. The sequence continues at coordinate 86,047 of LBNU01007848.1, forward strand.
AAGAAGTAGAAGAACACCCTAGGAATTTATCGCTTTGTAATAAGAGACATCTTTCATCTGAATGTAATGTCAAACGTACTGTTTCTAATGCATGTAATGACTCTGTTTGTTTAATATGCAAGAAATGTTTAATTAATGATGTTCATAATGATTGTGTTTCTACAAATGTGAATGTTTTGCCTGCACAGAAGAATGCTTCGATAGGACCTAGTGCCAAATCTAGATATTTTGGTAAACTAATTAAAAGAATTAGGAACACCATTAATAGTCGCATGCCTAGGAACTATCTTAAGTATTGTGTTTGGATTCCAACGGGTAGAGAATTCATTCTTCAGGATGGCAAATTAGAAGTAGTTCAAGCTAAACAAGTAGCAACCATCGATGAATGTGATTTGGATTGTACCCCTAACCCCATGGAACCAAATTCAACACGGTTTCCAAATACAAATTCTTCTGTTCTTGGCAGGTTATCGAAATATGTCTTTGGATCGTCGACTCGGGTTGCTCCAAGCACATGACCGGGAACTTAAAGCTGCTGATCAATTTCGTCTGGAAATTTATGGGTACTGTACGTTTTGGAAATGATCATGTAGCAGCTATTCAGGGTTACGGAGATCTTCAGTTTGGGAATTACTTAATCACTCGAGTTTACTACGTCGAAGGGTTGGGACACAATTTGTTTTCAGTCGGGCAGTTTTGTGATGCAGATTTAGAGGTCGCCTTTAGGAGAAATAAGGTTTTTGTTAGAAATTTGGTTGGAGATGATCTCTTAACTAGAAATCGCGGCACTAATCTTTATGCTATCGACATCAATCAAATGGCCTCTACATCACCAATTTGTCTTATGACAAGAGCATCTGAAACAAAGTCTTGGTTGTGGCATCAACGTTTATCCCATCTCAATTTCGACACCATCAACAAATTAGCCAAAGACAACATCGTCAACAGACTTCCTAAGTTCAAATACACCAAGGATCACTTATGTCCATCATGTGAACAAGGAAAAAGCAAACGAGCATTATATAAACAAAAAACCGTACCTAGTTCGGAAGCAAGGTTACATCTGTTGCACATGGACTTATGTGGCCCAATGAGAGTTGAAAGCATCAATGGAAAGAGGTATATTCTTGTTATTGTCGATGATTATTCAAGATATACTTTTGTAAAGTTTTTGAGATCAAAAGACGAAGCACCCGGCAACATCATCACCTTTCTGAAGCGCATTCAAGTTCCACTTCAAGCTCCAGTAAGGATTGTAAAAACAGACAACGACACAGAATTCACCAATCAGGAGTTAAGAACGTATTTTGAAGATGTTGGAATCACACATCAGACATCAGTTGTTAGAACTCCACAGCAGAATGGGGTAGTTGAAAGAAGAAATAGAACTCTTGTGGAAGCTGCTCGCACAATGCTAATTTATTCTAGTGCACCACTATTCTTATGGGCTGATGTTGTAGCCACTGCTTGTTTCACTCAAAAGCGATCCCTAATCCATCCAAGATTCAATAAAACACCATATGAGCTTGTGAACAATCGGAAACCGGATATCTCTTACCTTCACGTGTTTGGCGCTTTGTGCTATCCGACGAACGACAGAGAAGATCTAGGAAAGTTGAAAGCTAAGGGTGATATTGGAATCTTCATTGGATATTCAGAAAACTCGAGGGCATTCAGGGTGTATAATAGAAGAACAAAAAGGATAATGGAGACGATGAATGTGAAGTTTGACGAGATTTCACAAATGGCTTCTGAGAGACTCGCTCTAGAACCCGCGCTTAACCCAATGGCTTCTAATCAAACCAGATTAGGACCCGCACCAAACAGTCAGACTTCTGGACACATCAGTTCAGGACTCGTACCTAATGGAGCTCAGTCAACAACACCGGATAAACCTTCAGATCAAGAACTGGAAAACTTCTTCGAGTTAATGTTTGATGAATACTATGGTGGAACTTCGACAAATGCATCTCAACATCATTCCGCTGCACCCGCTCAAAACCATCAACCACAACAACCACCAACACAAGATGCATCTACCACAATCGAAGCTGAAGCACCAACTCCCTCAACATCATCAACATCTACTCCAGCAACTCCGGTTATTGAAATTGTTCTACCAAGAGTTGATGAGCAAAACCAAAACACACATGTTCAAGAAGAACAAACACAAAACCAAAACAATGCTGCGTTAGAAGAAGAAGAAGAAGTATTTGAAAATCCGTTTGCAACAGACTCTGCTGAATCTTCTTCACGGTTACAAGAACCATCTAACACGCATATGTTACACCCAAGGTACCCTTCTACACTCAAATGGACAAAAGACCATCCAATCGAACACGTTATTGGTGAACCTTCAAGGCCAGTTCAGACGAGGAGACAACTTGCCACAGATCTCGAATTGTGTATCTACATTTGTGCATTAAGTCTTAAAGAACCTAAGAACATTCGGGAAGCAATGGCAGAATACCCATGGATCGAAGCGATGCAGGATGAAATTCTTCAATACCAGTTACATGATAGTTGGGAACTTGTCCCACGACCACTTGAGAAACGTATTCTTGATCTCAAATGGTTGTGGAAGAACAAAATGGATGAGGAAATGACTGTAATTCGCAACAAAGCTCGTCTCGTGGCTAAAGGATATCCGCAAGAAGAAGGGATAGACTTCGAGGAATCATTCGCGCCCGTAGCTAGATTGGAAGCAGTCCGGATTTTCTTAGCCTATGCAGCTCACAAAAACATCACAGTCTATCAGATGGACATTAAGACAGCTTTCTTGAATGGAACTCTGAAAGAAGAGGTGTATGTGAGTCAGCCAGAGGGATTCATCGAAAAAAATCATCCATACTACGTCTACAAGCTTAAGAAAGCCATCTATGGTTTAAAACAAGCTCCAAGGGCGTGGTATGACGAACTATCATTTTTCTTGCTCAAAAACAATTTCACCAAAGGAACGGTTGATGACACCTTGTTTACAAGAAAATACAAAGATGACATTTTGATCGTTCAAATTTACGTGGACGACATTATTTTTGGAACAACCAATCCTAACCATTCAAAACATTTTGAATATCTCATGAAAAGCAAATTTGAAATGTCCATGATGGGGGAAATAAAATTCTTTCTTGGTTTACAAATACATCAATCCCCTCATGGTATTTTTATAAATCAAGCTAAATATACAATAGAGATTTTGAAAAAACATGGTATGGAAGATTGTGATTCTGTTGGTACACCAATGGTCACTTCACCAAAAATTGGTGCTGATTTGTTTGGGAAACCCATCGATCCGAAGAAATATCGGAGCATGATCGGTTCTCTCATGTACCTAACTGCTAGTAGACCTGATATTCAATTTGCTGTTTGTTTGTCAGCACGGTTTCAGGAAAAGCCTACCGAACTTCACCTCAAAGAGGTTAAACGGATCTTTTGGTACCTACGAAGCACCATTAACATGGGACTTTGGTATCCGAAGGATTCGGAGTTTAAACTAATAGCATTTTCAGATGCCTACCATGCAGGTGATCAAGTTACAGCAAAAAGTACATCGGGTGGAGCACAATTTTTGGGAGAAAAACTAGTAAGCTGGTCGTCAAAGAAACAGGATTGTACTGCACTTTCAACCGCGGAAGCCGAGTATGTGTCTCTATCTGCGTGTTGTGCCCAAGTTCTTTGGATGCGGACACACCTCACAGATTATGGCTTTACTTTCGACAGAATACCTTTGTATTGTGACTCGAAAAGCGCCATAGCCATCTCGTGCAATCCCGTTCATCATTCAAAGATGAAGCATATTAGAGTCCGCTACCACTTCATCAAAGAGCACGTAGAAGAGGGTACTGTTGAATTATTTTTTGTTAAGACGGAATACCAACTCACCGATCTATTTAATAAAGCCCTTCCAAAAGATAGGCTTGACGATTTAGTTCGACGAATTGGCATGCGAAGCCTAAACCCTGAGGAGTTAGAACGTCTTCTCGACTCTTCTTGAAAAATGTTTTCAAAATCGCTTCGCTGTAAATATTTTTGAAAAACAAAATATAAAATTTGAAAAACCAACAAAAACAAAATACAAAAATATAAAATTTCAAAAATACAAAAACAATATAAAATCCAAAAATCCAAAAATATTCTTCTCACGACATGTCTCTCGTATAATCGATATTATGTACGTTTCTAGAAATGTTATTCAAATATGACACGGATATGTACATATGCTTGAGCGAGAGTTCTTTAAATGTTTTCTAAAACATGTCGTTTCTCAAATTTTCTTCAAATATGGATTTCGTATACTTCAGTACGAAACCCGGACCCGAAAGTTGACTTCTGATTATTTCAGATCAGGACTCGAACGTTCAAAACCGAAATTCTTTTCAAAAAGTTCGAGTATAAACAAACGAAAAGATTTCAAGCAAAAACTCGTTTTAACAAAATGACTTGTGTACATTTCAGTACATGACTCGCATTTCAAAAAGACAACTCCCTCCAAACCCTTAAAATTGATTTTAAACTCTATGTTTAAAAATATGCTTTCTTTAAGGGGGAGTATAAAAATCATAAGAAAAATGTTCCGATTTCATGCAAAAACAAATCTGTCTATCTCTCCAAAAGTTTTTTTTCTACAAATCAGTTGATATCAAAAATATCAAGATATGCTATTTTTGAGGGGGAGAAGACGTGATTAAATGTGATCAAAATTGTTTAAGGATTGTGGCAGAATCTCGAGCTCTTTCAAAATGACTTAAATGTCAGTACTCGACTCATATTTAACCCTCGAATTGACGAAACAAAAAGTTAGTATTCGAAAGGATTTATCCGAGTAGAAAGCACCGTTTCAAGAAACTCTTCTTAGATGTATACTATGACGGGTCTAACTTCCTTTCTAAGGAATGTTAACAACTTCAAGTTAGTTATTAGGGCTAGTTATCACCTAAAAGCTGATAATGGATCCCTTTAACTAAGCAACGTAAACGTGTCCCTCGGGTATATGTTTATTAAGAATGGATCAATTCAAAAAGTGCTTACTCCTCCCGCATGTGCAAATTTCCGAAATTATACATGAGCACATGTGAAGGGGGAGTTCTTCAAATAAAATCAAAACTCTCAAAGTGTTAACAAAATATGTTTCATTATCATAAACACTTTGAGAAGATTTTCTAATGTTTGGTTTAATGGCAACAATAGGATAGTCATGAAGTTATAAGGTGACTAAGGTTAGGAAAAACCGTCCTATGATCCGCCAGAGCCGGAGGGATCTACCCAAGGATAATTCCAATAGATTCGAATTAGAAGTCCTTAGGTATGATTTGAAAAAAGGAGTAAAGAATGAAAGGGAAAGAAGGGGTTGAAGAATTAAAAAGAAAAGTAGTGAAAAGGGTGAAAAGAAATAGCCCTCCATATGTTCAACCTTAGGGCAGACACCGGGTTCAACTCATATGCTACTGGTTTTTACTAAGGTGACACCGTTATTGAAGATGAAGACGTCATGGACCCAGTGACGCATTGCAATAAACCTTCTAGCCACTCGGGTATCTCTCAAAAGGTACTTGTTTCATTCTCACGGGGAACCGGTGTAATCTATCGACTTGTCTCTTAGAGATGGTTGATATTGAAACAGGAGACCTCTCCCTAATCTCCGTATAGGAAACCAAATGTGCACTTATCGAGTCTAGAGCCCCGAGATTCATCAAAAGATCTCTTAGGAACACATGATACTTCTACACTGGTTGTTCAACATTAAGGACGCCAGATGTAAACTTTAGAGTCCTACGCAGATCTTACCAATCTGCCGAGAACGTTTATGAGAGGATTTACTTATGTATTTCTCAATGATTGAACGGAAATCCTGCCAGGGTCAACATCAAACAGCCCTGACAACAGGTCACTTCGGTAATCTCTTGTGGGTTACGCTTAGTGTTTGCGGTGGTTCCAAAACGGTCTACAGTCGTAGGGTGATCTCCAACGACTCACCCAATCGTTGATCTACTTTGGTAGATCTTGTAAGCTCTCTCGAGGGCATCCGATTTGGGAACGGCCTTGGTAAGGGTTAGAAGGAGTCTTCACACTANACATCAAACAGCCCTGACAACAGGTCACTTCGGTAATCTCTTGTGGGTTACGCTTAGTGTTTGCGGTGGTTCCAAAACGGTCTACAGTCGTAGGGTGATCTCCAACGACTCACCCAATCGTTGATCTACTTTGGTAGATCTTGTAAGCTCTCTCGAGGGCATCCGATTTGGGAACGGCCTTGGTAAGGGTTAGAAGGAGTCTTCACACTATGCTGTTGACGATCTCTAATTCCGAACCTGTAAGTACCGGATGTTTTATTGCTAACTGTTTTATGCAGGTACAACCACCACACTAGATTCCACATGCTCATACATACATCACGAAGTCAAAGAAAAGTTCTCATCAAAGATCAACGCAAAGAAAAGTTCAAAGAAAGATTCTACGTCATGTGAAAGAATCTATAAAGTAAAGTGACAAAGATCAATGTGAAAGAACGGGAACACCAAATGTATGTATCTCAAAGACTAATGACGTATGAGCATGTTGGAAAGGCGTATAACCTCCAAAGACAATAAAGTGACGAAAGGTAGATGACTCCACCACAACAACAAGGAACAAAGAACGAAGAAAAGTCGTTTATCAAAGATCACAAAGCATGAAGGAACAAAGACTAAAGACTATTCTACAACGACACACAAAGTTCAAATACCAAGGAGACAAAAGACCTAATCACGTGGAGCATCATTCGAATGACCACCCCTTAGGGGGAGATTGTTAGCATCAAAGAAATATAAAAAGAAGTGATGGTCATTCTCATATTAGGAACTTTGTAATAGTGTCGTTAAGCATGTAATAGTTAAGACTAATGGGCTCGTGGGACTTGTTAAGCTAATATGTAAGAAGTTAAGTATGTAATGTTTATGTAATCCATGCCCAAGCCCAAGCCCATAGAAAGCCTATTAGGGTAACATGTAACTTACTATATAAACACCTCAAAGGCTCATTTGAGGTGTGTGCTTGAGTGTGTATTGTGTGTGTTTTGCTATAATAAAGCTATCATATTTCATCTCTCTTTCTCTCCATCTCAACGCCATATATATAACATCAAGTCACCATCTTTACTTCATATTGTGTTAGTTTGTATGATAAAGTTATAGATCTAAGGTCCTACACCTCCCACCATGTTTGTGAAGTGATTGTGCATTCAACCATATAGGCTTATGAGAGTAGTATATATATAATGGAATGATGCATAAATGTTACTTTTTGTCCTTGCTCCCTTCATCCTTCTTTTAACCATGTCAAGAAATGATTCTGGTGGGTAGTCATGGACTCATGGGTATTCATATATTTGTAACACCAAATGTGCTTTTGTCAATATTGATAATATGCATGAAAGTCATAACCAAGAGAGTGCCTAAATGCACTCATGGCTTCATAATTGAAATTTTGTAATGTGTTCAAAATTTTGGGTGTAGAACAGTAGCTACGCAACCCATTATGTGTTTATAACAGATACCTGAGAATTGCCTGCTTCCCTATGCACCCCTTTATAAATAAAGTGTAGGGTGAGGGAGTGCAGTGATACCATCCATGTGGTTGATGCTAATGTACATCACTTAAATCAAGATCCCAGATGATGTTCAGCCAGAGGTGCTCACGCCTATGAGTTGTGCATAGAAGCATATACTTCAAGCTTCACACAATTCAAGTAACTAGTTCTAGGACACATTATCAGTTAATTCTAATGGTTTATTTAGACTGAAAACTGATTACCCTGGTTTTGCCTTTTTCAATTGAATCGCACAAGGTTATGTATTCTATGGCAAATCAACATAACATGACCTGACAGTGTTGACTTTAGTTGGGTGTCGAGTCGGAATCCAAAAGAAATCTGGACAAGGGGTTGTGGGAACCTATTCGAAGGCAATTACATAGCACAAAAAAGTGATAGCAAATTAAAACACATATTTCCATGAACTTAATTTTGCTACTATTATGTTGTAACCACGTGTTTGGTTCAACTCTTCATTTTCTTGCCTCAAGGACTATTATAGACTACAATCTGCATTTTGGATTGATGCATCAATAATTGTCATGATCTGAAGCTAGCAATTTTTTCTTTAAGAAATAAGATTGAGTATAATTTGTGCCTCATTGCATAGCCATCTGCTAAGAAATAAAGAATGCAAAGTACCTCTCTTTTAATCAGTAGGAAAGTAATAACACATGGTTCATAGTGGTTAGGCGCCTATGTACTCCTATGCTTTTGAAAGCTATGTGTATGCGTAAGTTGGGATATATATGCATAAGTGTGCTTTTAGTAGCTATTTAGAGCCTTAATTGCAAAAGTAAAATGTATTAGTGGTTCAATGTATGAGTACCTCCGGGTCTAATTAATTCCACGGGAGAGTCACAGTGTATGAATGACATATCGTCACCGGGCTTTAAGTTGGTGCTATCTCCAATAGCACTAATAGGACTTTATCCAATAGCCTGATGACGAAAATGAAGGTATCCTGCAAGCTAGATTCATAATGGCTTTCACCACATATTCGAGTGGTTGGAATAATAAACGGTGGCTTATTATGTGACAAACAGCATAACCTCATATGTGGAACTGTACAGGTCGTTCACCCATGACCAAATTGAAAGGTCGTGTCACATATTCAGCTTATTTCGACCACGCCACATGCATGTTTCTTTAAGCGGATAGCTTGCACAATGTTGGTGAGTCGATGTCTAATGATGCCATTTGAGCACACATCTTTTGTACCTTGCACAAACACGCTTGTACAAAACAGTAAACAATTCAGAAATACAAATAAGAATTAGAGGTTGTACCTGTACGCCTTGCTGCTATACAAGGATGTATCATGTATGGTGCAACCTTTCACTAATCAACTTATTGTGCCCCAGCGGGTACATGACACATTTGTTAGAATTTGATAATCATGACAAGCATATTATGCATGTAATATCACATATACATATTGCGGAAGCTAGGATCTACTATAACATATAAAAGTTAACTAAAACATAAATAAGAACGTACCTTTATGCAACACTTGAATCAATGAGAATGAAGAACCCTAGTTAGGGTTTAAATTAGATCTTATGAATCACCCCTTACCGTTTTGTGATTCGATCTCTTGATAATAACTAAAGTAAGTTATTACCTCGTTCTTGTACACACAAACTAATCACGAATAAAAGGTTTTGAAAGAAACAAGAACACTAAAATTTTGATTACAAAATTTTCGACCCAAACCCTTTGATGGAGCTAGGGACGATCGGCCAAAACCAAGAGGAAAAGAAAGAGAGGTTTAGGGATCTTGTGTGTGTACAAGAGAATGTGTAGAAACCTCCTAAGGACCCTATGTTTATATAGGATTTGAAACTTGGAGACCAAGGCACCTCCTCAACCTCCTTTGGAGGTGGATCGGCCGACTAGACCCCTTAGGGGTGTTCTAGAACTTTCCTTGTTGTCCAAGTTTACATCTTAGTCCTTCCTTTGCTTCCTAACGATGTTTAGTTCTTACATTTAATAACTAACGACCGTTTAGTCCGTTAAGTGTTCAAAATAATAAATAAACATAACATTTATTATTTATTATTTATACTTTTATTCTCGTTTGTAATGTGTGCAATCCCGAGGTCTCGTGTTCGATTCTAGACATTCACACGTTAAATATTTAACTATAATTTAACA
>LBNU01007848.1:97544-123826 GCA_014162995.1 Artemisia annua
ATCTGGTATCTCAAGTCTGAGGATAATTTATCATGATTTACTTGTAATAAGTAACATCATGTAGTTGGGATAAGTCCTATATTCAACTCATTGAATATCATGTGAAATTGGCATGATTACCCATCAATATATTTTCAAGTATATTCTACCAATACTCAGATTTGTCTTCCCTTTATAATATTCCCATATTATAAACCGACAACGGACACATTTAGAATAATATAATTATTCAAGGATATAAACATGCAAAAACAGGATATATGTATGATAATGAGAATAAACATAAACCATACTTTATTTCATTAAAATTAAAATGCATACATTAAATCCTTTATCCAAATACTAATCACAAATGGGCATGAAACTTTCAGCTCTACGAAGACCTATTCTTTCAGCTAAGTCATAAAGCTTAGTACCGGGTAAAGCCTTCGTTAATTGGTCTGCTAAGTTATCATCTGTGTGAACTTTAAGTAAATCGATCTCTCCAATATCCACTTGCTCACGCACATAGTGATATTTGATCGGGAAATGTCTGGTGCCCTTCATGAGTCCAGGCTCATGACCAAATGTGATTGCAGCAGAATTGTCACAATACATTTTCATAGGTTGTTGAATCGANTGAACTTTAAGTAAATCGATCTCTCCAATATCCACTTGCTCACGCACATAGTGATATTTGATCGGGAAATGTCTGGTGCCCTTCATGAGTCCAGGCTCATGACCAAATGTGATTGCAGCAGAATTGTCACAATACATTTTCATAGGTTGTTGAATCGACGGCATAACTCCAAGGCCCGAAACGAACTTCCTAATCCAAACAGCTTCCATTGCAGCTTCTGAAGCAGCTATATACTCGCTTTCTGCAGCAGACATCGCCAACGTACTCTGCTTCTTGCTCCTCCAATCCACAGATCCTCCATTAATGACAAAGACATACCCCGTCTGAGACTTTGTATCATCCTTATCACTTTTCCATGAGGCATCACAGTAACCTGTAACATCAAGTTCTGCTTTTGGATCTGGATTTCCCCCGTAAACTAAGAATGTATCTTTAGTAGCCCTAAGGTACTTAAGAATATTCTTCACAGCAGTCCAGTGAGCTTCACCTGGATTTAGCTGATATCGACTGGTTAAGTTCTGAGCAAATGACACATCAGGTCTTGTGATTTTCGCCGCATACATGATAGATCCCACCGCCGAAGCATAAGGGACTCTCTTCATGCGCCGCACCTCTTCAGGTGTAGAAGCACCAACTTTGCTACTCAAGCCATGATGTTCTTGCATTGGCAAATATCCCTTTTTAGAATTTTGCATTCTGAATCTCTTCAGTATTTTGTCAATGTAAGCACTTTGGCCTAATCCAATTAATCGCTGAGATCTATCTCGATAAATCCTGATTCCCAGAATAAATGCAGCTTCCCCTAAATCTTTCATAGAAAAACACTTTCCAAGATATGCCTTAACTTCAAGCAAACTTGGAATGTCTTTTCCCATGATCAATATGTCATCGACATATAAAATAAGGAAAATTACATTACTCCCACTAGCTTTGCGGTATACACATGGCTCATCAAGATTTTGAGTAAATCCAAATCTTTTGATTTCCTCATCAAATCTTTTATTCCATTGACGTGATGCCTGCTTCAATCCATAAATGGATTTATTAAGCTTGCATACACGATTTGGAAATTCTGGATTAACATACCCTTCTGGTTGTTTCATATAGATGTCTTCATCTAAATAACCATTCAAGAAGGCAGTTTTCACATCCATTTGCCAAATCTCATAGTCATAGTACGCGGCTATGGCTATAAGAATCCTAATGGCCCTAATATCGGCTACAGGAGAAAAGGTTTCTTCGTAGTCAATACCAAACGTTTGAGTAAACCCTTGAGCTACCAAACGGGCCTTATAGGTGTGTACAATGCCATCCATGTCCGTTTTTAACTTGTAGAGCCACTTACTCCCGACTACCTTGGCACCAGGAGGAAGGTCTACTTCAGTCCAAACATTATTATCACTCATGGATTGCATTTCCCCATCCATAGCACCCTGCCATTTAGCCTTTTCAGGACTATTCATAGCAGCTTTATAACTAGTAGGTTCATTAAGATCCCCTAGTATACTTTGATCGCACTCTACATTAAGACAGAGTCGTTCAGGTGCTTTGGCTTTCGTACTCCTTTCGGATCTACGTACGGGAACCACTTCAACTTCTGGTGGAGGACCCAGACTATCTGGTTCTTCAGGAAGTTGTCTAGTTTCTAAAGAAGGTGATGCATCATCCTGATCGTCTTCCAGATCAAACGCCCTCCCACTGAATTCTTGAGATATGAATTCCTTTTCCAGGAAATCACCATATCTAGCAACGAATACTTTGTTTTCTGGGGGGTAATAAAAGTAGTAACCCATCGTTTCCTTCGGGTATCCTACGAAGATGCATTTTACAGATCTTTGTTGGAGTTTATCAGCAGAGTCACGTTTAACAAACGCCTCACAACCCCAGACCTTTAGATAAGACAAGTTAGGAGCTTTTTCAATCCATAACTCATATGGAGTCTTATCCACCTTCTTTGTGGGAACCATATTGAGAATGCGAACAGCAGACTCTAAGGCATAATCCCAAAATGAGAAGGGAAGAGTTGTTAGATTATACATTGATCGTATCATATCTAATAATGTACGATTTCTTCTCTCAGATACACCATTTTGTTGTGGAGTATATGGAGAAGTCAGATGCTGCACAATCCCATTTGCAGCAAGATAATCTATAAACTCTTGGCTTAAGTATTCACCACCTCTATCAGATCGAAGAGCTTTAATCTTCTTTCCTAGTTGCAACTCTACTTCTGCTTTAAACAATTTGAATGTTTCAAATACCTCATGTTTATGTTTAAGAAGATAAACATAACCATAACGGCTATAATCATCCGTAAATGTTAAGAAGTAGCTAACACCTCTCCTTGACACATGTCTAAGTGGTCCACATACATCTGTATGAATAAGACCAAGTAGATCAGAAGCCCTTTCAATCCTATTTTTAAAGGGTTTCTTAGTCATCTTGCCCGCTATACAAGATTCGCATTTATCAAATGATTCATCATTGATCTTTTCCAAAAGCCCATCATGTTGCAGCTTTTCCATGCGAGTCTTGCCAATATGAGCAAGTCGACATTTCTTGATTCTCTTATTATTGATGCTATACATTGAATTATTATTGATTCTCTTATTAAGTAGAATCCTGACCTTTCTTGATTCTCTTATTATTGATGCTATACATTGAATTATTATTTTCATTAGAAGCATTATTATTGTCATTCATGTCTAACTCAAAAATACCATTCACAGCAATTGCATTAAAATAAAAAATACCATTTAAAGAAACAGAAATTGCATTGCTTGAAATAGTATGATGATAACCAAGGTTTGACAAACATGAAAAAGATATGACACCTCTAACAATTGACGGTGCATAATGACAATTATTCAAAACAAGTACTAAGCCCGAAGGCAATACTAGATGATAAGTTCATATAGCTTCAACGCTTGCAGGTGCTCCATTACCAACATGCAAGAATTGTTCTCCATAGGCCAGCTTCCTCTCCACTCTAAACCCCTGCATAGTATTGCAGATATGAATTCCACAGCCCGTATCATATACCCATGAATTCAGTTTATGAGATACAGAAAATAATTCAATTGTAAAGAAGAACGCACCTGTAGATGAACTGGGTTGACCAGATTCATGCTGCTGCTTCTTCTGTCGCAACTCAGCAATGTAGAGCGCACAGTTTCGTTTCAGATGCCCTACTTGATGACAGTGATGACAAGCCTGTTCNTCATGCTGCTGCTTCTTCTGTCGCAACTCAGCAATGTAGAGCGCACAGTTTCGTTTCCAATGCCCTACTTGATGACAGTGATGACAAGCCTGTTCCTTCTTCTTGGGAGGATTCACCTTAGGCTTATTGGGTAGAGGTTGAGACACCTTTGGATTTGGTTGATAAGCCAGAACCTGCTTGCTTTTATCAGCCTTACCCTTACCCTTGTTCACATGCGATTTCTTCTGGATTCTACCCCCTTGAATTGCCAAAACTTGTGGGGTAGGAGCCTTGCCCTTTGATGGTAGATGTCTCTCATAATCAACAAGCAGTGCGAGTAATTCAGAGACTGTCTTCCCCGAGCAGTGCATGTTCCAATTTTGCACAAAACCAGCAAAGTCCTTGTTAAGGGATCTGTTGATCAAGTGGACTTGAACATTTTCAGGGTAACCAAATCCAATTCTGTAAAGTTGATCGAAGAATTCCCTCATCTCATTTACATAATCTTCAACTGGTTTTCCATCAGCATGCTTGCAGCTGTGTAGTTTGTCCAAAGACTCGTACAATTCAACTGCTGGAGTTTTTTCATAACGCTGCCTAAGCTCGTTAATTATGTCATACGGGAAATAATGCTCAAACTTCTTTTGCATTACCGGTTCCATACTTTGAAGCATCAAACAGCCGACTTCATTGTATTTACCTTGTGTGACTCTCCATTCAGCCTTAGCCTCCTCGGTCGCTTCAGGACCAGTAGGCTCATCAGGGCAACGGGTATTCAAATAATCGAGTTTACCGGTCGCTTTCAAGACAATTCTAAGCGAACGATACCAATCATTGAAATTCTTTCCAGTCAATTTAGCCCTTTCAAGATGATTCTTGAAAGCAGCAAACACGGAGTTATCGGGTTGAGCCATTTCTACAGAAAGAAAAAGTTCAAACATTAGTATTTTCGATAAGAAAATATTTTCAAGTAAACATAATACCCATGGAAATATTCATATAACCATCTTAGTTTCTTGAAAATCTAGGATCCAACTTTTCATAATTTTACTACGTCAGTTGATCTGCCATATAGTAAATCATTATAAAAGATGGTAATCTGTCGAACAATAATTGGCAAACAATTTTTCCAATTCCTAGAAAATTATGGGATTTACTTCAAGTTGATTCATCAACTTGCCGTGTAAGCATGTTTCATCCCATCTCATGCCGTAAGCTCTAGGTCTCACGCATCAACTTACTTAAGTCGACTAACTTAGAGACTGCAAATTAACCATGTGTGGTCTCACGCACACTCGGAAATTTGCCTTGTCCTTAATCTTTGGCCTAGGTCTCACGCATACCAAAGAAAAATTCCAAGTGTCCTTTATCGTTAGATGGCATGTGACTTAAATTTTAGGGTATTTAGTTTTTGATGTGTCAAAAACATGTATAAAGATGCATGCACTCATCTTTATGACATAAATTTTACAAAACAATTTTTCTAATCCAATTCATTAAAGTGAGTATCATCAAAGTTTTAATTGGTGCGTTGAGCGAATTACAACATTGCACTAAGAGGCTTCGATCTAAAAGGAATCCAAGATGACATACAAGCGAGCGTAGAGACAGAATGGAGTCTCTCTAAGGCCACAATTTAATGCGAAACCAAACTTATGCCTCACCTTATAGTATGCCATTGAGCCTTGAAAACGTTAAAGAACAGTCACCTCAACCAATTAAAAGTTTTATGATACTCAAAACTTGGTTTCACCATTATTAGTCCAATTATTTTTCTTTGAAAATCACCCTTGTTATTGCTTACAACATAATAAACACATAACAATTAAACAAGTAATTTTAAAAGAAAACACAAACAAAACACAACTAATAATAAAAGGTGAAAACAATTAGCCGCATGCAAGCTTAATTAGATAAACCCTAATTAAATCAATTTTAGGTTTTTACAATGTGTATAATTAATCAAAGCTTCCACTTTGCACAAGTGAGCCACATACATCGAAGGATCGATTGCGTAAGCTTAAATTAATTAGTACACCACATAAACAAGTAAATTGATTTTAATTATAATTGGAGTCTTCCCCAATTTTAGATCTATCTAAGAACTAGGTGTAAAACACATACTTGCAAATAAAACATAATCTTAATCCATGACTAACATGCATGTTTCGTCATGGATTCATGCATAACAATTACCACATAGTGCATATAAACATGTTACAAACCTAGGGTTTCTATCCAATTAATTACACATAATTAATTACCAACCATAAAACCCTAATTAGGGTTAGGAAAATCGTCCCCACCCCCCAAAATTAGGGTTAGGGTTTATTTTTTTTCATAAAAAAAATAAAATTAAGAACCCTAGAACAATAACATGTATCTAAAACAATTAAAGATACGTTTTTTATTAAGTTTTAGCAAGCAATTACATGTTATAGATGGCTCGTGATACCACTGTTAGAATTTAATAATCATGACAAGCATATTATACATGTAATATCACATAATACATATTGCTGAAGCTAGGATCTACTATAACACATAAAAGTTAACTAAAACATAAATAAGAACGTACCTCTATGCAACACTTGAATCAATGAGAATGAAGAACCCTAGTTAGGGTTTAAATTAGATCTTATGAATCACCCCTTACCGTTTTGTGATTCGATCTCTTGATAATAACTAAAGTAAGTTATTACCTCGTTTTTGTACACACAAATTAAATCGTATAAAGGTTTTGCAAGAAACTACACAAAGTGAATTTTGGAATAACCAATATCGACTAGAAACCCTTGTGGGGTGTTGAAGTCGATCGGCCAAGTACCAAAAGAAGAGAAGAAAAGGTTTAGGGATAATTGTGTGTAAAGAGGTGAGAAAACAATTGATCCTAGGGTGTGTTTATATAGTTTTTGAAAACTTGGTCACCAAGCAAAAGCCCTCCCACCTCCTTAGAGGGGTCAGCCGAATTCTACAACCCTTAGGGGTTCTAGAACTTTTCTTGTTTCCAAGTTATTCACAAACACCACTTTCCTTTTCTTCATCTAACGGTCGTTAGTTATTTAACGAAAAATACTAACTGTCGTTAAGTCTTTGTGTCTAATAATAAATATTAAAATATATTTATTATTTTTCCTTAATACTCATTTGTAATGTGTGCAATCCCGAGGTCTCGTGTTCGATTCTAGACATTCACACGTTAATATTATTAACTATAATTTAACAACAACTTCATCACTTTACAATAAACTTGTTTAATTGTCCCTTTTATTGCTAAGCATGTTAGCTTACTATTGTATACAGTCTGAATAACCTCTTTTTTTTTTTTTTTTTTTTTTTTAACTAGTCACTTGACTTCAACTATTATATATATAGATAAGCTCAACTTCCACACAAATGAACTAATGAATCACCTTGTGTTTTAGTTGATTATATGGAGAGTATAACTTTTAGTTATGTGCAATTAACCTACAAGATCATAATGACAGTTTTTTTAACCTGATAATAATTAGACTAATATATGTGATTATTAAATAGTGAAAACCTATAGACCACAAAATCATAGTTATGACATCTTGGATACAACTTTCGGTTAAAAAAACTTATAAACATAATCAAAATTGTTAAGGATTATTATTTCCAGATAATCAAGAGTTGCGAGTTCAAGTCTCATCCAATATATATATATGTAAAATACTATTTGTAATTGTGAGACAGGATAAAAGTTAAAAGACAACAAAATAAGATGTAGTTAAAAATTACGTAAAAAGAATGGCAGCATACCAGGCCCATTGATATAAACTATCAAATCAAATCCCATATTAGGCCCATCAAACGAAACCATATCCCAGTTTAGGTTCAGTCTAATAACTATGTGACCCAAGAATCAGCACAAAACAAACACACTATCACCATTAAAAATTTAAAATTAACTTCAGAAAGTTTTTATTTTAACAATGATATACATGATTTTAACAGTAATAGCTACAAAGTTTTACTTATAAAACAAAGTTATGGAAATATCAAATATGTTAAAAGGTTCGCGTAATTATGGATAGATGCTAATGATATCACTTAGCGTATCAACTTGTAATTTTGTAAACACCCTCTCTAGCTTTTAATC
The DNA here is from genome assembly GCA_014162995.1 of Artemisia annua. Lineage (NCBI taxonomy): Eukaryota > Viridiplantae > Streptophyta > Magnoliopsida > Asterales > Asteraceae > Artemisia > Artemisia annua. The sequence goes on from LBNU01007848.1 coordinate 105,486, forward strand.
TTTTGAAAACGTTCGTGTAAACAGGGTTGGTGTAAAAATGTTTATTCACTTAAAGAAATACCTCTGTCCCCAAAAAAATGTCTTGTTTTGAAGTTTTGAAATCTTTATTTTTCAACTTTAATCTTAAATATTTTTGTTTGTGTTATATAATACTTGATTANCTCTGTAGACACCCTCAACATTTACCCTCTATGACCCATATGTTAAGAATATAAAACTCAAAAAGTATGTAATGGTACACACGATGTTGATTAATTTCTTTCTCTTTAAGGTCCCGATCCGATATACGTTTTTCCCAATTATGCGTAACTATCTTTTGAAAATGAATTTGCGACAATGATTAACTTGAATTATAGTTACAAACGTTATATACTTAAAAAATGGTCCACGAAATGATGATGGGATTGTTGTTTTATTCTTAGGTAATCACGCTCGATCGTAACATATGGGAATCATGCATCCTCCCACGGATCATTTGACATTTAGGACACCATCTGAAAGTGTTTTCAATTGACCTCACTTTTTGATCAACACAAAATGTTCACAGCCATCAATACGTCCTGATACTTACTCTGATTGCATATTGTGCCAACTACTTGTGCACTTAACTCAGTATATCCAAAAGATTGTTAATGCTTTTTATTTCATCTCTGTACATTTATCATAATCACGTAAAAATGTCTTGTTAGAAACTCATATTAAAATGAGTTTTTATACAATATTATTAATAGCTTACAAGTTTTACAATCAGATTCATATATATTGCTTGAATTAGTTAGTTTCGGATGTACAGATATTAAACTTGGATACTGCTAGATGTAAATTTTTATGTAACAAGTCATTAAAACTCTTTGATATTTCTATGATAGTTTAGCCATTTGTATTTTGGGATCTAAAATAAATTTCAGCATCGAATTATAAGTTTTATAACGTTAGATTGAATAGTAATGACAAATTATACTTCTAACATTAATATCAAGAGCCAAATAACTTTTCGAAAAATAATCTCAATCTCACGTTTCTTGTCCTCATCACATCCCCCATCATCTAAAACTAGCCACACCAGCACATGCTCCCTTCTTTCTCCTCCATGTCATTCTGACAAACTAATCCATTTAGAGCACGAGTTAGCGATCATGTGAATAAGATTTTATTAAAACAGTAGTATAGAAACCACTAAGCTAGGTGCATGTGTCCCCCACCCCATCTTTTTTTTTTTTTTTTTTTGTCATATTTTCGTTAGAGGGCATTTTGTTGCATTTTGACCCGTTTATTAATTCGACCTTTGAAATTTACAAACGCACACTTACTCGTCAAACGACAAACTTTTACAAAAAACCAATTTCACTATATTTTTAAATTTAATCCTCTAATTGGTAGAAATCTTTTTAATTTTTCGAAACTTTTTTTTGAATTTCATTGGGTCATGATTTTCTTGAAATTTTGAGCATTTTCGGCTCTATTTTTGTTAGTTCTAACAAGGTCAAATTTTGCAAGAACTCTAAAACGAAATTGTAGCTTCGTTGGGCCTTCTTTACCCAGAAATGTTGAATCACCAAATATGATAAATATGAGTGGAGATAATCGCGCGTTAAAGATGACAGTCTTAGTAATTATTTAGTGCCAAAGTTTTGTAAATACGAAAGAGATTTTCATATAAAATATACATTAAATACAGTATTTGGTCAATATATTATTCAGTTTACCAAACTATCAGTTGGTTTGTCTAAATAAGAATTGATGAATCCCAATCATTTGATCAAATTTGATTGAACCTGAAAAATTGAGAACCTGAGATTTTAATGTAACCTAAAAAGAACTGTATCAATTTGATGAACCCAAACATTTGATCAAATTGATAAACCTTGAGAATGACTGACTGAAAAAATGCTATGAACCTGAAATTGATGAACTGAAATTTGTGGAGAATGAACCTGAAAAATGATGACACCCAAACATTGACAAATTTGATGAAACCTGAATTGATGATCTGAAAAAAATTGAATGACCTGAATTGAGAATCTGAAAAAATTTGATAAAAGTAACTGCATAAACAAATGTCTTTTTTAAACCATTAATAGGGTTCATCTTAAAAAAAAAAAAGAAAAAAAAAAAAAAAAAAAAAAAAAAAAAAAACTTTTTGAAGCTTACATTAATTAAAAATGACTAAAAGTGCATGTTGTACAAATAATAGTGCACTTTAACTCTATTTTAAGACAAAAATCTAAGCTAAACATTATATCAAACACGTTGTGAGCAACAAATATGAGTAAAACGTCATCTTTAACGTACGATATCTCACTCATATCATATTGGATTTGAGTGATTCAAATTTCTGGGTAATGAGTGAACCAAAATCTACGACTTTCATGTTTTAAATTTTTCACGATTCGGCATTTATGATGGTACAAAATAAGGTCGGAAATACCCAAAAATCAATGAAATTAACACCCATTTCGTATGTAAAAAAAAGTTTCGAAATTTTTAACAAAATTTATACCAAATTAAAGAGGATTAAATCTTAAAAATTATGGTGAAATCGGTTTTTTCAAAAACTTTGTCGTTTGTGAGTAATGTTCGTTTGAAGTTTAAGGGTGAAAAGGAAAAACGGGATTAATGACATAATTACCCCTTTGACCGAAAATAATAAAAAAAAAATAAAAGTATTTGACCAGATCTAATCGGACGACTAGGATTACTTTCTAAACTTTTTAATATTTTATACTTTTTAAAGGATCGGTGGTCTTAGAGTCACGAGTGTTACAAATAATGTATCAGTAAAGTTAAACCAAGTGAAGATGAACTATAATTCTTGGAGTTCATTCTTCAATATTCACTTTCATAGTATCGGGCTCAAGCATCACATTGAAGTGCCACTCCTAGTTTCTATGGATTATGATTGGAGTAGTTTGGATGACCTAGTTAAAGTATGGATTTTAGTTACGTGCTCGCAATCTCTACAAGACAAATTTGTGACTACTCCGGGTACTGCTAAAGATTTATAGGATCATATTAAGGATCTTTTCCACAACAATGAAGACGCACGGGCAATCACTCTTGACAATCAACTTCGGTCTATCAAAACAGGTAACCTTTCAATTAATGCTTATTTCTCTCAAATACAAAGTATGGCGGATAGTTCGAAAAAACTAGGTGGAACAGTTCTGGAATTTGGTTATTTATGCTTTAAATGGGCTAGATTCTCGTTATAAACATATTGTTAAAATCATACGTCACACTAAGCCTCTTCCAACATTTGCTACCACTAAAAATATGCTCCTTTTGGAAGAGAGTGAACTCAACTAGGAAGGATCTGTGGAAAAAAAACCCATGTTGACGCCTCACCCTCGTCCCCTACAATACTTTTGGCACCTAATAATAATAACGGGAACCAGACCAATAATTCTATATCAAACTATAGGGACAAATAGCCAAACGTAGTCTCAGTTTGGTAACCATTTTCCCAAACGAACGCGTCAATTTGGGGATAGATGCAAATTTATTCACGACCATAGATAATGTATTAACTCGGGAATACTATCTGGGAACACTTGTAGGTATCGAATCGTAAATGGTAGTAACACCATGTCTAACTCAAAATTTACTTGGTGCAATCCCACTCCATATAGTGTTCAGGTACATTCCCTCAATAGTCTACCTAACTGGTTAAAATCAATGGTCCAACTGCAACCTAACAACCCACTGTTACCGACCAACAGGTTGCCCTTCTGGCCCAACAAACCCGACATGCGTCTCTCGCCCAACAGGCTCAAATGTCGGCTGTAACCCAATAGGCCAAACTGGCCCAGTAGTCGGCTGTGTTCTCAAAATTTACTTGGTGCAATCCCACTCCATATAGTGTTCAGGTACATTCCCTCAATAGTCTACCTAACTGGTTAAAATCAATGGTCCAACTGCAACCTAACAACCCACTGTTACCGACCAACAGGTTGCCCTTCTGGCCCAACAAACCCGACATGCGTCTCTCGCCCAACAGGCTCAAATGTCGGCTGTAACCCAATAGGCCAAACTGGNTTGTGACTACTCCGGGTACTGCTAAGGATTTATAGGATCATATTAAGGATCTTTTCCACGACAATGAAGACGCACGGGCAATCACTCTTGACAATCAACTTCGGTCTATCAAAACAGGTAACCTTTCAATTAATGCTTATTTCTCTCAAATACAAAGTATGGCGGATCGTTCGAAAAACCTAAGTGGAACAGTTTTGGAATTTGGTTATTTGTACTTTAAATGGGCTAGATTATCATTATAAACACATTGTTAAAATCATACGTCACACTAAGCCTCTTCCAACATTTGCTACCACTAAAAATATACTCCTTTTGGAAGAGAGTGAACTTAACGAGGAAGGATCTGTGGAAAAAAAAAACCATGCTGACGCCTCACCCTCGTCCCCTACAATACTTTTGGCACCTAATAATAATAACGGGAACCAGACCAATAATTCTATATCAAACTATAGGGACAAATAGCCAAACGTAGTCTCACTTTTGTAACCATTTTCCCAAACGAACGCGTCAATTTGGGGATAGGTGCAAATTTATTCACGACCATAGATAACGTTTTAACTTGGGAATACCATCTGGGAACACTTGTAGGTATTGAATGGTAAATGGTAGTAACACCATGTCTAACTCAAAATTTACTTGGTGCAATCCCACTCCATATAGTGTTCAGGTACATTCCCTCAATAGTCCACCTAACTGGTTAAAATCAATGGTCCAACTGCAACCTAACAACCCACTGTTACCGACCAACAAGTTGCCCTTTTGGCCTAACAAACCCGACATGCGTCTCTCGCCCAACAGGCTCAAATTCCGGCTGTAACCCAATAGGCCAACCTGGCCCAGTAGTCGGTTGTGTTGGCGCAGCAGGCCCACTAGACTCATGCGTCCATATTTCCAGACCTGTCCATTGGTTATCGGGCCCATTATTAGTCCACAACAGCAGGAATGTTAGGCCCAGCTCCCGCTTTGCTCCCAACTCAAGAAATTGTGCTTTCGAGTGCTTTTAGCACCATGACTTTCCAAGATCCTACATGAAATATGGATACATGTGTTTCTTCTTACCTCAACTCACATATAAGTAATTAAGTACTGTTTATAATCATTGTTTATATACGTTTGTTTGTGTTGGCGATGGTAAATCCATACCCATCACCAACACTCGCCATAGTTTCTTTCCTTCTCTTAATCGTCCTTTACATTTACATAATGTTCTAGTCACCCCTAAGATAATCATATATGTTATTTATGTTCGTCAATTCACTAGAGATAATAATTGTGGTGTTGAATTTGATGTCTTTTGTTTCTCTCTGAATGATTTCTTAACCCGCCATATCCTCCTAAAATGTGATAGTTCTGGAGATCTTTACACAGTTAGCCAACCTTCTCCTATTCCTCATGATTTGCTTCATGTGCGTCCTAGAACCCTACAGTCCAATCTGGTCAACTCAACCCTATGTCTTCTCCAACAAATAGCCCAATTCCTAACACAACTCCTAGCCTAACACCTAGCCCCCACCACACCACTCCACAACCTACTACACAATCCACGACCCAACCTACTTTGGCCCATCCGACCCCTACTCCATCAATTACACCCACACCCTAACCAGTTTCTCCGCCTACTACTTCTCCAGCACATAATCCTCCCACCTGGACTCACCGTATGGTCACACATGCCAAAGTTGGCACGGTTAAGCCTGTTAATACAAATATCGCCTAAAAACATTATTTATATTTTACGATCTTTGCTAATATTTTGTTGTCGACAAAGTGTAAACTTTATTTTTAGCAAAACATAAATATAGTATAAGTCTTACATATATAATCTTTATTTCAAAGTAAACATTTCATTTAACACATGGCTCACAAGTTGAACTTATAATAACTTATTAAGTGTCAAAATATATTTAGTAAGTTTTACTAAATAATGTGTCTTATTATGTTATGCGTCTTCGAACATTTTTAGTTACAAAGTTACTTACTAAACACATCATACAAACATTTCCAAGTAGCTACATAAATTCTTTTACAAGTTCACTTTCATGTTAGTAAAAGTCTAAATTTGGAAATATATATTTACATCATGCATTGAATCATACATGTCTTGTCAAGGATCTTTGTAAGATATATTTTGTGTAGATTTACACACTACATATCTTATGGTTGACTTAGAATGATCTTGATTAGAGTTGTCATAGATATGGAAAGATTTCTTGGAAAGAATTCTGTTAGTTCTGGTGGAACCCCTGGGATACAAGGGCGGAACCCTTTATTTGGTTCCGCCTGATCCGTGGCTTTGCTATTTGGTTTTTCCTATAAATAGCAAGCCACATCCAAGAAATCCTTCATCACTCATAGTTAGAAATTACATATACTCTCTCATTTCATTCATCTAACTCAATAGTATTTCATTTGTGTGACATTCTTTTGTAGCAAAGAAGTTCACAAGTTCATCCGAAAAGTTACAAGTTTCAACACAACGTTGCAAAACTTGTTAGCTTAGCATTGTGTAACTCCTATAGTTTATACTTCATTTGATTGTATCTTTTCAAGTAGTGATCGGTTAGTATTTTAATCCTCAAAATACATAGTGTGACGGGAGTGGTTGTACTCTTGTAAAAGAACTCGACATCTAGCTTTGTGTCGGTAATCTTGTGTAAGCGACGTGTAAGGTTTTCTCCGCCGGTGAAAGGAGATTGTTGACTAACGAAGGAAACTCTCGNTCCTATAGTTTATACTTCATTTGATTGTATCTTTTCAAGTAGTGATCGGTTAGTATTTTAATCCTCAAAATACATAGTGTGACGGGAGTGGTTGTACTCTTGTAAAAGAACTCGACATCTAGCTTTGTGTCGGTAATCTTGTGTAAGCGACGTGTAAGGTTTTCTCCGCCGGTGAAAGGAGATTGTTGACTAACGAAGGAAACTCTCGAGTTGGATACTCGGGGAGTGGAGTAGAGCAAAGAAAAAGAGTCCTTGTAGCCAAACCACTATAAACATCCGTGTTGTGGTTCGATCGTTTCTTACTTTACTCTTGCATATTACTTATTGTTTATTAGTTTTGGTTGTCGATTACACACAAACTTTTCAAAGTTAATTAAGTTAAAAAGCGGTAAACTATTCAACCCCCCTTCTAGTTTTCCACAAAGCCCAATCCTTGTTTCATGGACATACTTCTCATATTTTTCCTACTACTAAGTCTCCCTATATTAAGTTATTCGATCCTAATTGGCGAAATGCTATGTTCGATGAATATAATGCTTCTTAAAAAACAACATTTGGGTTCTTGTTCTAAAACCACCAATTGTTAACGTGGTTCAGTCTATGTGGTTGTTTCGACAAAAATACCATGTTGATGGTTCATTAAACAAGTGCAAGGCCCGACTTGTGGCTAACAAGCGTAGTCAGTAGTTTGGTATTGATTATGATGATACTTTTAGTCTTGTTGTTAAACTGACGACTATTCATATTGTCCTAAGTCTTGCAGTATCTCGGAACTGTCATATTCATCAGCTTGACGTTAAGAATGCTTTTCTTAACGGCGACCTTTTCGATATGGTTTATATGTATCAGCCATTGTGATTTGCGGATGCTTGATTTCCTCATTATATTTTCCGATTATAAAGGTATTTATATGGGTTGAAACAAGCACCTCATGCTTGGCTTCAATGTTATGCTATGTGGGATGGTTTATCTTCAATTCATTTTGGCTTGTCACTATTTATATTTAGGCATGGTACTGAGGTTTCATATTTGTTGATATATGTTGATTATATTACATTGACGACTTCATCTACAGATTTACTTCAGCGTAGTATCTCCTCCTCTAATAAGAAGGTTGATATGACTAATTTGGGGGCTTATAAATTACATTTTGGGGATTTCTGTTCGATGTGATTCTACACGCATGTTTCTCTCTCAGAAGAAATATGCTTTGGAGCTTTTAGACTTGTCATATATGGCTACTTGTAATTTACTCGGACTCCGGTTGACACGAAATCCAAACTTGGTTCTGATGGGGATCATGTTTTCGATCCTACTTTATATCATAGACTTGTAGGTAGTTTGAAGTACCTAACATTTACTCATCCAGATATTTATTATGCAGTGCAATAGTTATGTCTACATATGCATGATCCCGAAAGCCTCACTTTGCAGCTCTCAATCGCATTCTCCGATACGTTCATGGCACGTTGTATTTAGGGCTCCAACTTTATGCCTCTTCCACGGGCTTTCTTGTTGCATATTCTGGTGTTGATTGGGTTGGTTTCCATACTACTAGGCTTTCTTCTTCTGTTTTTTCTATTTTCTTAGGGGTAATCTTCGTTCATGGTCAACCAAGCGGAAACATACACTGTCCAGATCGAGTGCTGAGGCTGAGTATAGAGGTGCTACTAATGTTGTTGCCGAAACTGCCTGGCTTCGTAATCTTCTCCGTGAGCCTTTATATACCATTTTTTTGCCACTTTTGTCTATTGTGACAATGTTAGTGCCTTATATTTGACTGTTAATCCTGTTTAGTATCAACATACCTAATACATTGAGATCGATATACATTTTGTTTGTGATATGGTTGCATGTGGTCAGGTTCGTGCTCTTCACTTGCCATTTCATTACCAGTATCCTGGCATTTTCACCAAAGGCCTGCCGTCTGCGCTTTTTGAGAAAATTCGTACTAGTTTGCGTGTTCCTCTCCCTCAAACTGCAGGAGAGTCTTAGACGTATATTTTTATGTACTAGCCGTTAAGCTTATAATATTTCTTGATAGCTACAAGCTTTACCCCCTTTGTATTTTGAAATCTAGAATAATCCTCAAAAGATTATATATTATAAGAATTTTTCGAACTTGTGCTTTAAAGACACAAGTTAAGCACATTAAAAGAGCTCAAGGACTCAGGGACCCACATAAAAGTACAAAAAAATATACTTTTGTATGAGTCCCTGAGTCGTTTTCGATGGATTCATTAACTTGTGCTCATAAGGCACAAGCTAGACAAACTCAGATTATAATTATGAGTTAATTAATAGTCAAGCATTTCATCAATTTGAAAAGACGACATATAAATCGAGAAGAAACATTTTTAAGACGTTATTAATCTCGCCCTTTATTGACTAATTGTATATATTAGGTACACATGGTATAAAATTTGAAAAAGAACATGATCAACCATTTTGTCGTAATCCACTACAACCTTCTAGCTAGCTCGGTTGATATAAAGGTGTAAAGATGCTTATGCTGAAAATCTTCATAAATGGGCTGATGTAAAATTCTAAACTTTCTACATATGATGCTTTTATGTATTTAAAAAGGATTAGTATAAAATGTCAGGACAATGACAAATTGACAATAGTATCCTTTCAAGTTCCAAATAAAAATTCAACTCAAGCTGACGAGAGATGCTATCTAGAATGAGGTAGGTGGAATAGCTCTTATGTTTTTTAGGAGGTGGGAAATATAATTAGATTACGGAATGACAAGTGGAACTTGAAATCTTTTTGAAATGTGTCGATGCCTTTGACACATGCCTCGCTCATTTTGTGACAAATATTATTCCATGACTCAATTCTTCATTACAGTAGTTTTTATTTTCATTGCATTCACCTTTTTATATAACTGTTTGTTCCAATCTGAATATCAATTCTACTTTCGAGTATAGGGATGAAATAGAGGTATAGAACAATGTCAAAATTAAATTATGTGACTTTTGATGTTTAATTACCACAATCTTTATCAAAGAAAAATCAACAAATGAAATCATCATTATAGATGTTGCATGTCATGCCCAACCAGTGACGAAGCCAGGATTTTATATACGAGTGGGCCAAAATATACATGTTGCGATTAACCAGTATAATGTTGTCGTGATAAAATATTAGTCTTCTATTTGCAATGCATATACGAAACATGACTTGCATTATAAAACTAGAATGTTTTTTATGTAATAAGATTGTGATCTTAATTGGACTTAAATGTAACGAAATATACATTCAAATTAATTTGAAGCATCTAACAAATGATAATGCTTTTAAGTTTTATATACATGTGAAAAACAAAAGTAAGGATATAAAATAACCTGTAAAATAAGCACTTACGAGTTGGAATAAATGAAATATCATAATAAATGTCTGCTACAATCAAAACTTAAATTGTGCATTTATGATCCTCATGTGTCAATTTAAATATAAGCTATTATCTTTGGGTGGCCAATTTATCTTTCATTGGAACAATTTTAAATTAGTAATATGAAATATGTAGCTAATTTGAGAATTTTGGGGTGGACCTTGGCCAACCCAAAGTGAAACGTAGCTCCGTCCCTGTGCCCAACATTTCACCAACAATTTCATGTGAAAAGTTTCAATTTCAGAATAAAAGAAAATCACATCTAAACTTTCACATAATTTGTCATCTAGACATCTAAGTACTATTTACTCCATCTCAAAGTATAAGTCCTTTTTGAATTTTTAAATCCAACTTTAACTTTTAATACTTTTGTTTGTATTATATAATACTTGATAAATGTTCTATCATTGAAAATACATTTAAAACCTAATCTATTTATATATTTTGCATCAAGTATTATATAATACAAACAAAAATATTTAAAGTCAAAGTTAGATTCAAAAGTCAAAATGGACTTATAGTTTGAAAGAGAGCGAGTATAATGAGTAATGTGGTATGTTCTTTAAAACGTAAACTTAAACAAACTTAATAGTAGAAACATATTGCATGGTTTTGTCTAGGGAATATGTCACCCATTATCTAATACATTTATACTTTAATATATACGTGACTGAATCTTTTATCCATTGTGTTAAGATTCTTATATTTTGTGAAATGGATATTGCGTAAAAATTTGTGTTACGAGTCTAATTCAGTTTCAACTGCACCTTATAACTAGTAACTACTAATTTTGAGTTCATTATTGAAAATATATATAGTTATCAAGCTAACGGTAATGAAGATAAAACAGGCTGGCCACAATAAGCCTCATGACCGAGTCGGTCGAGGACTAGGCAATCGGTCGACTTTGTTGTTCGAACTCGGTCGCGACCGAAAAAAACTAGAAAGATACTTCCACTCGGTCTCAACCTCGACCGAGTGGTTTACAAGTTGTTTTTTTTTTTTTTTTTTTTTTTTTTTTTTTTTTTTTTTTTTTTTTTTTTTTTTTTTTTTTTTTTTTTTTTTTTTTTTTTTTTTTTTTTTTTTAGTTGTTGATCCATTTGGCAAGGGTTAAAAAAACTTAAACCGTTTACATACTATATACCACATTCAAACATTACTTATATTAATACTTAAAATTGAAATACACGTTAAACTTAAAATACGAACTACAGCCAACATTAAACTAAGAAACGGAAATTAAAACCCATAAGAAATACTACGATTAAACATAAAACTACGAATTAATAAAACGAATCATCCGACACATAGCCCTCGTGACTCGAAGCACTCGAATCGTCCTCACTCGTTGGCACACGTCTATTCCATTTTCTATTCGCCATGTTTAACGAGCGTTTCTCCGAACCTGTTTATCTCGTAAGTACTCCTCACGAGCTCTTCTCTCACGTTCTTCCTCTGCTTCAGCACGTAACACTTCTTGCATATTTTGCTCATACAGTTCTTCAGCAGTCAACGCACGTGCATTGGGTTGGTTTTGTGGTGGATTGTTTGCCGGTGGATTGTTCACCGGTTGATCGGGTTGTTGTTGGAATACCGGAAATATGGCTTCCGGTGGAGTGTTCATCGGTTCATTTGCTGGAAATTGCTAGGAGAAGTCGTGTTCACTTGGGAATTGTTGAGAGAAGTCAGGGTGACTTGGGAATTGTTGCGAGAAGTCACGGTGACTTGGGGATTGTTGCGAGAAGTCTTTGCGAGACATTGTTTGAGAATTTTGTCTGAGAATTATGTATGAATTGTGTGAGAATTATTTGTGAATTGTGTGAGCAATAAGGAGATGTGAATGGGTGTTAAATAAGCTCATAAATCCCGCCCATTGATTTGAACCTGAAATTCAAAAAAATCCCGCCCACCCACTTTTGAATTTTACACGTTTAAAACAATCCCGCCCATATTTGAATTTTAAATGTTCAAAATAATCCCGCCCATGTATTTGAATTTTAAATGTTCAAAATAATCCTGCCTATGTATTTGAATTTTAAACGTTTATACACCCCTATATAAAGCATACATTATCATATAATTTTGCATACACTTCACTTTCTAAACCATACACTTCACTTCTAAATCATTTCACAATGAATAATCTGTGGTCAATGGAAGACGAGAGCTTGCTAGCTAACGTATGGCTTGCTGTTAGCGAATCCACAGACCTTGTGAACGAACGTTCTTTTTTGAACGCCGTTACACAAAGGTTCAACGATCAGACTAATGATGAGCATCGTAATAAAAATAGTATTATGGCTCAATGGAAAAGAATCAACCTAGAATGTCTTAGGTATAATGCTATTTACAAAGAGTTGGTGTGTACAAGTGAAGACCCTTGTCGTCTCAGCAATGCAAACCGAATTTATTTTGAACGCTATGGGAGAGGGATATACTATCAACATGTGTGGTTCATTCTGAGAAACACACATCCATGGGAAGCACTGGTGTGATCGTGTAGACAACCAAATATATATATGTATTCCGAGGATAGCACAGGTAAATATGAATCCCCGGGTCGTAATCCCAACGAGGGCTAAGACTTGGTTCGTTGGTTCGTGTTCGCGATTCGTGAAGTGAATCGTGTCGTGCAGGCTAAGGGAACCCTAAATTTCTACAAATAAAAGCACGCAAAACAAGTAAACACGTAAAGCACGTAAAACACGGAAATTAAAAACCTAAACGTAAAACGGGATCAAATCCTAAATTCCCGAGCTAATCTCGGGAGAAAACTAAGTTAACTAGGGAAAACCTAAGTCCTAAAAGTAAATTTTAAATTCCTAAGGGTTTAAAACGTAAATTTAAACTTTATATATATTTAAAATACTTTTTATTACTTTTTATTTATTTATTTATTACTTAAAATTACTTTTAATTACTAAAATAGAAATTAAACTAAGAAAAATGGAAAAATAATTTTGAAAATTTTGAAATAACCTAAAAGTAATTTAAAAACTAGAAAATATATATTTTTTTTGGTTTTTTATATATATATTTTTAATTAAAAACTAATATTTAAATATTAACTAATTATTAAAAATACTAAAAATAGAAAAATAAGGTGAAAATTAAAATTTATTTTTCTAAAATTATAAAATAACTAAAAATTAATTTTAAAACTGAAAAAACTATTTTTTTGGATTTTTATTTAATTAATATTAATTAAAACTAATTAAAAAGTACTTAAAAACTAAAATTAAATAAGAAAAATAGCAAAACAACTTGGAAAATTCTGAAAATTTTATGGAAATTCTAAAATAAGTTAAGGAACCTAGGAAAAATAAGAAAAGCTAATTTGAAACCCTAATAAGCTGTTTTGGAACAATAAGCAGTTTAGGAATAAGCACTATATAAGCAAATGGTGAGCAAATGCAACCAAACTTTTACAGAACCTAGATACTACCTATTTAAGTACTAATAAGCAAAGAAAACACAGAAAAGCACAAAAATAAGCTGAATAAGTGCTTATGCAGTTTACACAGAAATCAGCTTAAGGCACCTAGTTTGTAGCTAAATATTAAGCACTAAATAAGCTGTAATTTAGAACCTAAGGGGGGCAAAAGCTAGCCAACCCACCAGAGAACCTTAAAAACACAAAAGCCCTAAATTATTAACACCAATTGAACCCTAATTTTACCCTAAGAAAACTGCTAGTACCTACTTTATGCTGAACTACCAGAAATGGGACAGAGATTGGGGATCAAATTACCCTATCAAATGATGTTGTAATTGACCAAATTGAGTTAAAACCTAATTTATGCTAGGTTAACTAGTCCTAAATTCAATATTATGTCTTAATAACACCTATAAGTCTCCTAGATTGGATTCAAAAGTTACCTATATGAGGCTGCCCTGAACCCAGTTTTCATACTGTTGACTTTGAAAATGCACACTAGGTTTGACTTAGGTGAAATTTTATGATCTAATTCTTCTTAATGGTTACTGAAATGGATGTTTGAACCTAAAAACTCTAGTCCTAAATGCTTATACTAAGATTTGATCACACAATTTTTATCAGATAACACTTGCACTTGCAGATTTTTAGGATTACATTCAACTTTGACTTTTTCTATTATACTACCAAATCTTATGATTGTTATAACCTATTTATACCTAAGGAAGTCTAGGAATGCAGAAAACTCAGAACAAAACCCACAAGAACAATCAGAACTGTTCTAAACCAAACACCCCTATAGATGACTGTTTACACTATCTTTCTAGGCTAATGACTTCTAAACCCAATGCAGCTTATCAGAACTTATTGCTGAGCTTATAGTAATCCTAATGAAACACTAATATGCAGGCTAGAACCACTAGAACCTAGATTTGGATTTTAAGTGAAGTCTAGGCAGTTTAGGAAAACAAGTTACCTAACATGCAACTTAAGCTAACACTACCACTAATATAACTGTAAATAAGCTGGATTAGACTAAATAAGCAAATTACAACTAAATAAAAGCTACTATAAGCTAAAATGCAGAAAATGGAAAAAGGAAACTTACTTGGTAGCTTAGCTGCTAAGTGGAGATTCAATAAGATTAGAATGAGACAAGTTCACTAAAGCTATAGGTTAGCTTAATGAGCTTGTCCAGAGGTATGTGGAGCTTGTGGAAAGCTTTTNTTTTTTTTTTATAAAGCTGTACAGAAAACTACTAAGAGCTTATGAAGATATAAAAGGGCTTAAAGAAAATTTAAACAAGTAGGAAGTAAAAAGCTTTTGAGATAAAGGCTTATTGAAAGTAAAAAGGGTAGAATGGAGGCTAAAGCAGGATATGGAAACTAAAATTTTATTAAAGCAAAAGTGATTACAAAGCTTAAAGATTACAGAGCTTATGAAATTCTAAGAGCTTATCTAACTTTTCTATACTACTATCACTACCCGGCTACAACACATGAACAAGGGCCCTATTTATAGTCTTCTTAAGTCGGTGGAATGATGCCAGAAGCTTCATGAAAGTCTCTAGAATCCTTATCTTCTTCCTTGATCCAAATCCCACTAGAAATTTCATTCCTTATCCTCTTGATGCTTCCAGGGGTTTCTATTCACTCACACTGCTTGGAATTGCCACGTAGGAAGGATAATCATTGCTTTGTCAGTCCCTTCTGGAAGGTACGAGGTTAATTGATTTGGTACGAGGTTAATTTGTTTGGGGTGAATAGTGGAATTACCAGGGGTGGGCGTGTGGGGAAGAGAGGGTAACAGGGGTAAACCAGGGTTATTTTTTTTATATTTATTTGAGTTTTGGGCTAATGGGTTAAGGGAGTTGGGCTGGTGGGGTATAAATGGGTTTATGGATTTTTAAAGGATATTGGGCTGGGTAAATAAACATGGCCTGGTAAGGTTTTTTTAGTTTTTATAAGTTTTGGTTTAGTAAAGGTTTAGGGACTTAAGTGTAATTTCTGGAATTTATGGGGACTAAGTCTGCCAATTTTTGTAAAATGGATCCAAGGACTTTTGTGACAAGTATTGAATTCCTTAGGGACCAAAGTTGTCAAATCTTTAAAATTTATCTTGAGGGACCAAAATTTACAACTCTGGAAAGACGGAGGACCATTCTTGTAATTTTATGAAAACTTTCTTTTAGGGACCATTCTGAAACTTTAAAACTTCCAGGGACTTGTTTGGACATTTTTAGCTCAGATTCACTTCCCGGCTACAAATTATTCTCTTTCCCGTTCTCGTGCTCGTTTTTCGTGATTTTGTCTCGGTTTTTGTCGTTTTCTCATATTTTCTTACCTGCATGAATAAAAACACAAAAACACATATATTTGGCATTTATTAGCGGGTTTTTGGTCTTTTTGGTCTTAATTTGGTAAAGAAAAGGTATGTGTTTAAGCACATACCAAAATCCCCCAGACTAAGATATTGCCGTGTCCTCACGCAATGTTATGAGCTCACACTCTTGAAATCAAAATTCCTCATCTCTTTTTACTAACTTTGAAAGTAGCAAAATGTTCAAAAGAGACTACTAAATCTTAAATTCCAAAAATGCCCCGGTTATCCTACTTATTATTAGTTATTTATATATTTACAACCTAGCCTTATTCGGGTGACGGTATGATGACTTTCATTATCCTAAGGATAACTATGAGGATCATCGAGTAGAAACACGACTCATAGAGAAGTGACCTAACGGTTAAAATTCGTCGTCCTTGATTTTTCACAAGTCCCCCCAGACTAAGCGTAAAACGAAATCATTGTTCTTTTATAAGCATCGATGCTAAAATTATCCATGGAAGTTACTTGTGAAACTCCTTACTCCCATACTCCTATTTTCCTCTAATTATTTTATTTTTGGTGGGAAAATGAATTTCCTCGTTTTTATATTTATTAGTCCGATAAAGGCTTGAAATTTAGACGCTAAGTAGTTTCTAATCCTTCCCTCGAGAATCATTGCCTACAAGAATGAGGTCCACATCAAGGTCTCTGATTTAACACGTTCTGCGGCGAGGTGAGTTTTGGCAGGCCGAATAAACCGCGGGCTACGATCCAAGACATAGAACTTTTATTAGGACCTCCCCGGAGTCAAGGTTGGGCGCAATTTTTTCATTATAGAAAAGTATTTACTTGGCCCTTTCAATAACATCACCAACTCGGCTGCGAAAACGCAGACGTGGATAGTCGTAATTATGAGCCTTGGTTTATTTTTTCCTCGCCTGTTATTGGAAGTCTACACATCGGCTGGAACCGGTGATGCAGAACCTTTGTTTTGGCAGTCTGGATGTTTTAGTATGTGCTGGACGGAGGTAACATGACGGGTATTGTCTGAGTTTTTTGCCTGCAAACGCCGCATCGTGCTCGGAGGCTTAGAGACGGGGCGGACTGGCGAGGTCGGGTTCTGGCCGCCCAAGAGATGCATGCGTCATGTACACGTAATGCGCGCGGCACTCCACGTGTGCTGGCGCGCGCGCGCGCGCTGCGAAGTCGAGCATAAGATGCCCGTGCTTTTGCTCAAGTTTCAAACTAAAGTTGCGCCAAGAACTCTCGCACGGTGTACCACGTGAACGGCCGGTAATTGTCGTAGGGCGTTGCGGATGTGAGGAGGGTGGAGACCAGCTTGTTGGAGTGAGCGTACAGCAGACACACGCCAGTACCCTCGATGAAGTGTGTTTGTACCATCTACTTATAATTCGAACTCTATCCATTTTTCGTTCTTTTGCGGATTTTTATTTCGCAAACTAGCTAGGGAAAACAAGCTAAGGGCTCACACCCAGGTCAAGTTCAGCAAATTTATTTCTACTCTTACCATTAGGAAGTAATCATGGGTCAACTATTCTATTTTGTATTTTTGGAAATTTTCTCATTTTTTTGTGTTTTTTCGTTAAAATTTTCAAATTTTTCGGAAAATCTTGGGGTGCGTGAGTTAATGGTAAAAAGTGCCAGGGTTTAAAAAATCCCGATCCGAAAGATTCACCCCCAGACCTAAAGTAGAAACATTGTCCTCCCAATGTTTTTGAAGGTAAAGGGTAACTTACAGTTATCTTAGGGCCTTTTAATCTATTAGGCAATCATTGGTCTAAGACACAGATATACGGAACGTCTAACTCCTTCTACCGATAGGATTATTGCAGAAGCCAATTTCTGATCATACAAATGATTATGCCATCGATTCGACTACTGTGCAAGGGAGCGCCATGAGAACAAGAGTGACTCATACAGTAGATCACTAGACAGGTAAAAGACCCTGGATCTGTTGGAGCAACGGAAAGATCAGAATACAAAATGAATCCCTCTTTTCTCCATCCAATACTGTTTGGTTAAGTGTATGGTGTAATAAAGGTGTTAAATAAGAAGAGCGGTGTAGATTAATTTGGTAAATAGTAGCAAACCGGAGTGGTCTGCTTCACGCAGCACCGTTTAATCTTTATGTACTCGACTTGAACAGGATAAGCGCATTTTCTAATTCTGGTCGGCACGTTCCAGTACTAACTGCTTCTAGATTTTCATGAAGAGCATATCATCAGAATGTTCAAGTGTTATGAGTGATGTGACCGAGTGGAATCCTAACTTTGACCATTCATCTCATGCTCATACACCTTTAAAGTTGTTGCTAGAGGGATTTTTCATAACAGGTACACCGTTGCCCAAATAGGAATCCAAGAATTTCAAAAACAGGTATGAGTCCCTAAAATCTGAATCTTTATAC